>CADEBD010000376.1:243767-414478 GCA_902825455.1 Arctia plantaginis | reverse complement strand
GGAAAAAAATACACTCTAATACGCAAGAACTAAAAGCTCAATCACATGAAGTTAGACAAATAGTAAACGGTTTTACCACAAGTCGACCAAAGAACCATTACCAGTCTTCTTTGTGGACTTAGAACCTAACAATAACAATAAAGAAATATTTAACATAAGATATTTAAGCCAAATAGAGTGACATTTGAAGCCTCCTTATTTAAAAAGAGAAATAATGCAATGCCAAAAGATGTCAGAGGTTTGGGCATACCAAAAATCAGTGTTTTAGGACATTTAGATGTGTAAAATGTGGCAACGATCATCCTACCTCTTCGTGCACCAAAACACCAGAAACAGATCGACATGTGCAAACTGTCAAGACAGACATCCCGCAAGCTATAAGGGTTGTACAAAATACAAAGAATACAGGGATAAATATTAACCAAATCGAACGTTACACGAAAACAAACTCAGTATGTAAAAGACATCCAAACAGCAAGAAGAAACAATTAAATCAAATCCAAGGCAGATTAACCTCAAAGAAAAGAGCTATGGAAATATAACAAAAGATTCGACCATAAATTAAAAATTTACCAGATCCAGAAAACCTTCCTGACAGGACTTGAACTAATGTTCGCCAAATTTCAACAAATCATGATGAGCATGATGGCCAAAATGATGGACCGTATGATCCAGCTTATCACAAGCCTAGTAACCAAATGATGAATACCCTCCGAACTGTCACTTGGAATGCCAATGGCTTGACTGAGGTGAGTCATTATAAAAAAATAACATCAGGCATTATGAAATGGAAAAATACCAAATGGATTAAATACAAGCTACGTCAATAAAAGTAGTCGTCAACGAGAAAGTAGAGACAACCTTTTCTGCTGTGTACTGTCCGCCCAGACACAGGTTGACTAGAGATGACTACAATAAGTACTTCTCTTACCTTGGGTCCAGATTTATTTGCGGTGGGATTGGAACGCAAAACACACTTTTTGGTTCTCTCCTCTATTCACATTCCGTGGAATGCAACTACATGGCACAATACAGAATTTACGACTCGAGTGCAGGATATCACGTGATTGGTTCACACTAGCCAAATGATCTAAATAAAATTCCTGATCTGCTCGACTTCTTTATTAATAAAAATATAAGTCGAACACTACATGACGATTGAAACCTGCCCGGATTTGTCATCTGACTACATCACAGTTATATTGAATGTAAGCACAACAGTGGTCTTAGTGAAACCGGTGGAAAGACCTTACAACAACCATACTAACTGGAAGATATATCAGGACAGAAATCATACTGAGGATCAAGCTCTTAAGCAAATTAAAAACAGTTGAAGACATAGAAGAGACTATTGAAAACTTAAATAAAGTCATTCATGAAGCAGCTACCATCTCCACAAAATTGCGAAAAAAAGATACCTCAGCACTTAACGAATATCCAAAAACCATCAGAGATAAAATACTGGAACGTTGCAATTTAAGAAAAATATGGCACAGAACTAGATATCCGGTAGACAAAACAAGCGTTCAAGAAATCTTCTAATGAAACTAAAAGACCTTGTCAAAACTTTTACCAACAATAACCTCCAAGCTTTTAGGTCTCTACTTAACCTCAAGCTCAAACACTAACTATTCGCTGTGGAAGGCAACTCATTCATCATTCAATTAAAACGTCCCAGTAGTCAAATACCCCCCATCAAGAGAACAAATGGGAACTGGGCAAGATCAAACATGGAGAAGGCTACTACATTTGCTGAACACCTAACTCGCGTATTTCAACTATTTCCTGAATTAAGGTCTGAGCACAACGCTGCAATAAAAAGCTATCTGGAACGTACAGAGCAAATGTGTCTCCCATTGAAACACACGAGTACAACCTACTGAAGTAGCACGTGAAATTAAACACCTCAAAGATGGAAAATCGCCAGGATACGACAGTATAGACAGCGTTCTGTTAAAACATCTACCTAAAAAGGGTTATGGTAGTAATCGTTAACATTTTCAATGCCTGCCTAAGACTTAACCACTTTCCAGGACAATGGAAGATAGCGCAGGTCATAATGATACCTAAACCGAATCATCATCATCATCATCACATCAACAGCCTATACTAGTCCACGGCTGGACATAGGCCTCTCCTTAGAAGGAGGTTTTGGTCCTACTATACCACGCTGGCCAGACGGGTTGGTATAGGGTTTGTTTCAAGTTTTTCTTCTCTTTGCAGTGCTGTTGTCCTGCTTAGTTTGCTCCCTTAGTCGGCTCTTACGACACCCACGGGATGAATTGGGGTGGTGACAATTTGTATTCTTAATCCGTCACCACACGGACTTACCGAACCGAATAAACCACCTAATGAAGTAGTAGACCCTATAAGGCTTTACCTTTACTAGGTAAACTTCTCGAGAGCATCATAATGAACAGGATGAAGGTGCACCTGGATGATATTATTCCAAATCACCAATTTGGGTTCCGGGAGAATCATGGAACAATTGAGCAAGTACACCGAATCGTTGACGTTATAAGTAGAGCACTGGAGGAAAAGAAATACTGTTCAACAGTATTTTTGGATATTAGCCAGGCCTTTGACAAAGTATGGCATGAGGGCCTGTTATACCCAAGTTAAAAAAATGCTCCCTCACTCGTTTTTTCGCATAATGAAGTCCTATCTCAGCAAACGATGTTTTGAAGTAAAGCAGCATGATGAACTTTCAGACTTGTAAAAGATTAAATCAGGCGTACCACAGGGAAGTCTAGTGGGCCCAATTCTCTAAATAATATGTTGTTGGATGTGGAGTTGGAAATACAGTAAATCCACTTCCCTCCTTAGCAAAGCGGGAGACAAAATGAAGTAAAATAGGCATACACCCTTTTAAACAGGGAAGCACCACGGCCACAAAATATTACGGGTCCTACATGAGCTATATTTGATTTCTATAATATGTATGGCAGAATCGCTTAAACGCACGGAAATTCACCCTAGTTGACACAAGATCCCCATAGTATACCGCCCCAGATGTCACCTGCAAGCTATTAAGCATTATATTACGTTTCATTATACCAAAGACTACATTCCCAGAGGATATGATGAGCAAATTGTTCATAATGAGAGTTAGGTGTGGAGCATTGACACAATGGTGACTCCACTAATTTAAATGAATACAACTTGCTCTTAAAGTTACCATGACCCGTAAGAAATTGAGCGACACAGTGATCCACCTCAAGCCATGTCCTCGACAACCGTTCGCGAACTGATGGAAAAAATTGGTAAAGATGGCGCCCCTTGGATGATTCGTCCCAGCGTTGCTGCCATTCGTCTATGAGGTCATTATAGACATCGGACTGCTGTTGAAGCAATCTTGTAATTTTGCCGCGATCCCGCGCGCCCAAGAAATCGCATTCCATGTTTTGTCTTGAATAGTACATGGCTGCACGTCTCTGCACCCCGGGCGTCACTGCGTCTCTGGGCGGGGTTGGGTGTGCTCCAAAAGGCCAAGATCGCCTGGAGCAGATCCAATCCTGGTACGCCCTCCTGTCCGGAGGGCGTACACGGCGAATGGTCATGGGGGAGAGCGCAACAGTCGTGTAGATCCCCATGGCAAGTCTGGGTGTCATCCTTCCCGTGGTTGCCGCCTGTTTTAGGTCTGATTCCCTACGAAACAGATATAACAGAAACACCCAGACGCAATTCCATCCCACAAAACCCATCCCTTCCCATTTTCTATCCCATCCACACCTACTGCGGACACTAAGTGGTTGGTGCCTGCGGCCTCACTATCAACAAAGACTGAGAGTGAGGGGGAGGGGGGGCAACCACCGCATGTTTGTGCCGTGTGCGGGGACCCGTAAGGGAGGATGAAGGGATCCTGGTAGTTGAGCTGAAAGGCAACACACTGCTTTGGCCTGGATTTCTCTTTACACGGGAGGCTGAAGGCTAGCCACCTTTGGTCAATCGGCTGTAGTATCCCGTCAGAGGGCTGCTGGGCGAGAGCTCTTCCTTGGTGGGGGTGGACGACGGGTGGGACGACCAAGTCTTCCTACCTAGTTCGGCCTGCCTTCTGCCAGGGAGGGAGCTCTATATTTCCTTGTCACTTCTGGCGTCGTGTGCCTTCTGCCGCGGCGTCCCCACTTGAGGGCTCCAAGGAGGGTGGAAGGACAAGGAGATGAATAGTATACCAAAAAAAACTATGGATACTGAAAAACCAAATAATAAAAAAACCACCAAGCCGGTACCGAGGGTGAACAACCCAAGTGCCAGGCTAAACCACCAATCGGCTGACCCCAGGGTGAACAACCCAAGGGTGAAACCGGCAAATACACCATTGGCTGCTGCTCAGGCAAACAACCCGACCGCAGCGCCATCCACGACTCTGGCGACACCTCTGGTGTCTAACCAGAATACGGAGCCAGTGTCGACCATCGACCTCTCCTCTTTGAGGGCAGCAATGCCCGTACCTGCGGGACCCGGCCTGGAAGAAACCGGCTGGAGCCTGGTAAGGACAAAGAAGAGAGCGTCGAAAAAACCAAACCCGTCCAAGAAGACCCGTAACGCCAACAGGGCGAAAGCCCGAGTGGAAAGGCAAGCACGGTGTCTGACCTCGGGTGGAAGTAAGCGGCTTGAAGTCGCTGAAGGGCCCGAAGGGGCCCACGTTGCCCCCGCCAGTGACGTGCTGCCCCGAGGCGAAGACGAAAGTCAAGCCACGGGGAAGTGTACTCCTGTGGGGGCGCCACCTGCCAAGACGCCTGTAGCGGCCAAAGTACCCTCTAGGCAGGGTCAACCTGGACAGGGTAAACGGGCGAGACGAGCGACACGTGGAGGGAAACCTTCAAGTGATACAAAGCCCGTCAAAAGAACTCGCCCGGACGAGTCTCGCACTCCCCAGGGCAGTGGCAAGCGATTCAAACCGCTGCCAAAGACCGGCTCCACGAGCTACTCCGACGCACTAAAGGCGAATGACCTTTGCGTCGCGGTCATGCTGGAGCCTTACCACGACCTCACCAAGGCACAGGCAGAGGACATCGAGGGCCAGCTGCAGGGCGTGCTAGATGAGGAGATCTTCTCGCCCGGCACGTCAAGCGCACCCGTCGCTGCGCCACAGTTTAGGGGCAAGGCCTTCTACAGTGAGGGCGCCCTTAAGATGTGGTGCAACGACGAATATGCCCTACAGTGGCTTCGCCGATCCCTGGTGAGGATCCCATCACCACGTTGAAGGCACCAAACTGGTCGTCAGGAGGCAGTCTGAGATCCCGAAAAGGATCAAGGCTGGACTCCTGGTACCACAAATCGGACCAGATGATACACTGGTCCGTATTCAAACGAGGCTAAAGTACCAGAATAGCCAGTACAATGTGGCCAACTGGGCCCTCTACCATGCCGAGGCGCAGGAGGAAAAGAAATGTCTCTTCCTAGTGCTCGGCATCCCAGAAGAGGACGTCGTGAAGCTCAAGGCTAGCGAGCGTAGAGTATACTACAAACTGGGTAACCTCTACGTCCGCTTCCTTGATGAACGTCCCGCCCCACCAACTAACCCAAACGAGGAGCCATTCGAGGGAGGAGGAGAATCGGCCCTACAACACCCTAAGGACGGCAATGGAGGGGATCCTCTGAGACCCGTTGAGGAGACAGCCTGCCGGGGTCCACCTCCTAAGGAGTTGGAGGACCTACCGGTGGGCGAGAGTGACCTCGACGACATAGAGGATATGCTGAACAGCGATGATGGCGCTGTCTGCACCCCCCCATAACACCCTTATAGCCATCCAAACCAACCTCCAGCACAGCTATACAGCAACGGCTACCCTACGCAGAGAGCTGGAGGTAAAAACCAACACCGTAGCCCTAATCCAGGAGCCGTGGATTAGGAAGGGCAGGATCTGCGGTCTAAATAATATTGGAGGTAAGATACTTCTCAACACTACCATTGATAACCCGCGCACTTGTATTTATACACCAAAACATGCGTGTACTACCTTAATGACCGAGTTCTGTTCCAGAGACCTTACCTCTATTAGGTTAAAGGAACCCTCATCAAACCTGCCTGACGTGGTGATAGCATCAGCCTACTTGCCGGGCGATGCTGACATCCCCACTCCGGAGCTGGCTGCGCTGGCACACCACTGCGAGCGCGAGGGTCTGGAGCTGATCATCTCTGCCGACACCAACGCGCACCATGCGCTGTGGGGCAGCAGGAGCAACAACCGGAGAGGTGAGGAATTTGTATCGTTCCTATTATCAACTAACCTTAACATTATCAACGTGGGCTCGGAGCCGACATTTGTCACGTCCAGGGCCCAAACTATAATTGATCTTACATTAGCAAGTGAGCATGCATCGCAACACATATCGAACTGGCATGTTTCGAACGAAGCATCGTGCTCAGACCATCGCTGGATCAAATTTAACTTTGAAATGAAACTTAAACTACCCGATCCCCGACGGAATCCCCGCACGATGGACCGGAAACGGTATGAACATCTTACTGCGGAGAATCTGCGAAGCATCAACCCAACATACGCTACGGGGACTGTTAAGGACATTGACAGTCATGTTGTCAACCTTACACAGACACTGATCGATTGCTTTGAACAAACATGCCCACTTTCCACACCCAGAACTGGACCACAGAACAAACACCAATGGTGGGGTCCGGAACTGGAAAGACTACGTCGTAAAGTGAGAAAGTTGTTCAATAAAGCAAAAAACTCGCGACTAGACCAACATTGGGATGCCTACACGCAGGCCCGACAACAATATAAGAAGAGAATCAGAACCAGGAAAACTGAGTGCTGGAGAAACTTCTGTACTAACATAGAGAACAACAACCAGGCCAATAGAGTCAAAAGCATACTGTGTAGTAGAGGCGAACACAATCTTGGCTCACTGAAGAAGCCTGATGGTAAGTATACCAAAACAGACTCGGAAGCCTCAGAGCTGTTATTAAAAACACACTTCCCTGGATGTCGCATATCAGATGTGATGGAAAAATGGGAAGACAGATGGGAAAAACCACCAGATGATACAGACTGGGATACGGCCCGCAAAGTTGTCACCCATGACAAACTAAGATGGGCAATTAACAGCTTCCTACCATTCAAGGCGCCAGGACTAGATGGTGTCTTCCCAGGCCTACTGAGATGGTGTGATACGACATTACTGGACCATCTTATAAAAATCTACAGGGGCTGCCTGGCGCATCAGTACATCCCCTTGAAATGGAGAGAAGTTAAAGTAGTCTTCATCCCCAAACCTGGTAAAGGTGACTACACACAACCCAAATCACACCGACCTATTAGTCTCACATCTTTCCTACTAAAGGTTCTTGAGAGGCTAATAGATAGGGAAATCAGGGAAACTGCGTTAGTCAGTCATCCTCTACACCTCAATCAACACGCATACTCGATGGGTAAATCAACAGAATCTGCCCTACATCGAGTTGTTTCATATATAGAAGACAATCTAAATCACAAAAGGTCAACACTGGCCACCTTTATCGATATCGAGGGAGCCTTTGACAAGACCAACTTCACCAGCATTAGCCAAGCTCTGTCTAGGCATGGTGTTGATTCCACAATCTCAGGGTGGATCGACAGCATGCTAAGATATAGAGCTATACAATTCACTGTGAGCGAAGTGACTAGAGGAGTGGTGGCTAGAGGTTGCCCCCAGGGCGGTGTACTCTCCCCCCTTCTATGGAACATTGTTGTGGATGAGCTCATCGCACAACTTAATGACCAAAGATTCCTCACAATAGGCTATGCAGACGATCTTACCATTCTCATCAGCGGTCCTTTTGAGAGCATTACATGCGATCAAATGAGACTTGCACTGAAGATCGTGGAACAATGGTGCGCAGCACACAACCTGACAGTGAACCCATCCAAAACAGAGATGATCATGTTCACAAACAAACGCAGCCTAGGAAATCTCAGACTTCCCAAGCTATTTGGAACACAACTTACTCTTACCAAAGAGGTCAAATACCTAGGAGTAATACTGGACAGTAAACTCCTGTGGAATAAGCACCTCGATGAAAAATTGAATAAAGCCTGCATTATTTTCTGCCAATGCAAGCGGCTACTCGGCAAAAGCTGGGGACTATCACCCAAAATTACTTTATGGCTATACAGGACAGTCATAAGACCAATAATCACTTACGGTGCTGTTGTCTGGTGGCAGAGAACAGAGCTAAGCACCGTCATAAACAAACTGCAGCAATTCCAGCGACTCCCATGCTCTGCGGTCACTGGCTGTATGCGCACAACGCCTACTGCCGCACTGGAGGTGGCTCTTGGTCTGCCACCCCTGGATCTATTCATACAGCAGGAGGCCGCCATGGCGATCATTAGACTCAAACACCTAGGTCTATGGCACAAAAGGGAGGGATCGCACTCTAAATTATGGGATCAATTGGTGGAATACGAACCACTGATAGCAGCTCCATGCGATAGAATCCCAAAACACCATATCTTCACAAGAAGATACTACATCCAGATACATGGAAATGACCGAGATCAATCCGGCATTAACGAAGTCCGAATTTACACGGACGGTTCCAAGACTAGGTCAGGAACTGGAGCCGGCGTTTTCTCGCAAGACCTAAATATAAACATATCACTAGCGTTAGGCCAACACAGCTCCATATTTCAATGTGAATGTGTGGCAATAACTTACGCCGCCACAACGGCCATGTCAAGGGGTATCAAGGACTACAACATCCGAATAATATCCGACAGCATGGCCGTCTTAAAGGCATTGGAGGGCAACACAATGACCTCTGGTGTTGTCCTCGAATGCCACCAAGCACTGGAACAGCTCGCTATATTCAATGGGGTACTCCTCCAATGGATTAAAGGGCACAGTAACTCACACGGGAACGATGCCGCAGATGAGTTGGCAAGGAGGGGCTCGGCAACCCCAACCTCTGGCCCAACCCCACTCCTGCCCATATCGTTTAACCAAATACGATGCTGGGTCAGGCAACGGACCTGTGAAGCACACAACCGGAGGTGGAAAAACTCACCCGGCTGCAGACAGTCCAAACTGGTGCTGAATCAAGTCACGCCACGACTAACCTGCAGACTGATCAGTCTTAGCAGACCGGAAATCAAAATGGTTGTCGGAACTATTACAGGACATCTAGCCCTGAACCGACAACTATTCATAGTCAATGCGACGGACAGCCCCCTGTGCAGGGGGTGTCTGGAAGCTGAAGAAACGGCCGCCCACGTAGTCCTGGAATGCGAGGGAGTGGCCCCACAACGGGCAAATATCATTCCTGATATAAAGTCGCTCCTAGAAGCCTGTGAACGCCCCAGGAGGCTTCTGCGCTTCTGGAAGGAGCTTGGCTGGCTCACCTAGTCAACCAATCCCCGACGCATAAAGGACCACTCTGAGTCTAAATGCGGAAACCGAGGCCCACAACCAATACCAATACCAATACGTCTCTGCACCTCGAGATCGACCGGAAGCACACCCGCCAACACCGGTTAAGCCTCAGTGCTAACCGTCCTATATGCCTTGCACAAAAATATCAGTGCAAGTCGTTGGCCTTGTAACAGTTTGCGACGTACAGCGCCTACGGTTGCCCTATCGGCCCATACAGGTGCACCATAGCACATAGAACCTAAATAAGTAGCTCCGTATATGATCTTTAATGTATTAAATGATAGACCCCATGTCGCAGTTGATATCCTTGTCAATGCACAGAAACTCTTTTTAGACTTTTCATTAACTATTTTAATATGTTCGATAAATGAAAAGTTTCTTTCTAAAACTAATCCTAGATAACACACTGTGGTTTTATTTTTTACAGTAACATTGTCAAATCTAATGCTCGGCGGTGATTTGAGGTTACCTTTTAAAAGTAGCTGGAAGGTTTTGTTGGGTGCAAAAGTTAAGCGATTACGTTCACCCCATTGAGATATCAAGTTCAAACATCTATTGGCTAATCTCTCAAGCCCCGCCCTAGTATCAGATTCCACCAGTAATAAGCCGTCATCAGCATACGTGTTCAGAGTACATCCGGATGGTATTGGTATCGCAAGAAAATCGTCGAAGCCGATATTCCACAAGTATGGACCTAGCACCGATCCCTGAGGACATCCCATTGTAAGCGCCTTCGACACAGAATGATGACCAAGTCTTAGTTTAGTTGTACCTTGTGAAAAGTACGAAGAGATAAGGGAATAAATATTTTTAAAGCACCCCTGTGATTTTAATTTCAGCAACAGCATGGGCCACCATGCGTTGTCGAAGACGCCAGATATAGATAGATAGAACTCTTTATTTGTACACCATTTTACAAGAAGCATGATAGTTACATGAAAGTGTTATATGCAATGTACAAAGGGCGGCCTTATTGCTAAGAGCAATCTCTTCCAGGCAACCATAGGATGGATCAAAATGTTCGGGAGAGATAGTAGTAGTTGATGGTGAAATGAGTTTTCAGGTTAATTACTAACGAATATAAAGGAGATAATAACTACATATATATATAATATAAGAAATATACACACACACACACACATATATATATATACAAATACACATATATATCTACATTCATAAAAACACATGCTTATACATACATAAGTACTTATACAATATCACATATAACAAAAAAAAGAAAAGCATTCAAATCATACCTTAACACGAGGAAGTAGCTGTCTTAATTACGATACCATAAATTCTTGGACCATTTTCTTAAAGCTGTTTATGGTTTTCGCTCGCCTTATGTTTATCGGCAGTGCATTCCACAAGCGTACAGCTTGAATAGTAAAAGACTGGTCGTAAAATTTTGTAGAATGCAGAGGCATCTCAAGCCTCAAATCTTCGGATGACCTCAGACACTTTCCATGTGTGTCATGAAGGAACTTGAACCGTTCTTTGAGGTAAAAGGGGGCTCTGGGATTGAACAAGATGTTATAGAGAAAAATGAGTATATGAGTATTCCGGCGAGAGCGAATCGGAAGCCACTTGAGCTTTAGACGGAATTCAAAAACGTGATCACATTTTCTTAGTCCAAATACAAATCGTATACAGAAATTTTGAAGTCGCTCAAGCTTATCAAGTTGGGCTTCAGTGAGATTCAGATAGCTGACATCGGCATAGTCGAGAATTGGGAGGAGAAGTGCTTGTGCAAGTGCAGCCCTAGTTGCAGTCGGTAGGAAGTTACGTAGTCTTCGCATGGACCCGGCAGAAGCAAATATCTTACGACTAACTTCTTGTAAATGTGGGCCCCAAGTTAAATTATTATCTATGCTAATTCCTAAATTTTTAACACTAGTACTGATCTCAAGTGTAGTGCCTTCGAATTCAATTTGCGGCATTTGTGTCCAGTTAATTCTTGAGACCAGCCCAGGACTGCCAATCACACATACCTGAGTTTTTTTAGGATTGACCTTGAGTCCATAATTATGACTCCATTCGCCGATGCGCGATAGGTCAGCATTGATTTTGTTGAATGCCCCCGATAACAAGGTAAGCGGGGCTTGTGTATATATTTGTAAATCGTCTGCATAAAGGTGATAGAACGAACTTAACTGATTAGAGATGGAGTTTATAAAAACAGCGAAGAGTAAAAGAGATAAAACGCCACCCTGTGGTACACCAGCAGAAATACTGCACCAGGAAGACACCGAGTCTTCAATGCAAATACGTTGCCGGCGACCAGACAGGTAACTATGAAACCAATCAATTGTTCTTGGAGATACGTTAAAAGACCGCAGTATACCAAGCAGAATGTGAAAATCTACAGTATTAAAAGTGTTGCGAAAATCAAGTAAGGCGAGTACTGTAATCATTCCACTATCCATGCCTAGTCTGATACTATCGGTAATGTGAACTAATGCAGAAGTTGTGCTGTGACCAGGACGAAAGCCGGATTGGAAGGGGTTCAGTAAAGAAGTTTTGGAAAGGAAGCTACTCAGTTGAGAGTGGATGAGACGTTCAAGCACTTTGGACAAGAAAGGTAAAATAGAAATAGGCCTAAGGTCAGAAAAGGAAGAGGGTTTAACTTTTTTAGGAAGAGGGATTAGTTGAGCATCTTCCCATGCAGATGGAAAAACACCGCTTGTCACGGAGTGATTCAGGATATTGCATAGGATGGATAGGATTTCGTCTAGGATAGGAAGAATCATGTTTCGGCTAACACAGTCACACCCCACTGCATTTGATGAAATCGCTAGAATGGTCTTCTTAACGTCACAAGCGGACAACTGATCAAAGACGAAAGGTGGATAGTCGGGAGCTTGGGTAGAAGAAATATATCTAAGAGTATTAGCGTTAATGTTGTCATTAATTTCAGACAAGATAGAAAAATGTTTATTAAGTAAATCAATGTTTATATTTTTAGGAAGAGAGTCTTGGCGAGACTTCCTAACTCCCAATGTTCTTAAAAATTTCCAGACTTTTGCTGGGTCTCCGTTGTCTACGGAAGAATGGATATGTTGGCGTTGTGCACTTCTACACATCTTATTGCAGAGATTTCTCTGGTACACATATTTTTCTAGGTTAATATCCGTGGGTCGACGCTTGTACTTATTTTTCGCTAAACATTTCTTAGACATGATCTGCCGTATCTCCTCGGTAAGCCATGGAGCCGGTAAATGTTTCATTTTGATCGATCGCAGGGGTGCATGCACGTTATATAGTTCTAATATATTTTCAGTGAATATTTGTACTTTTTCATTTATACACTGCGAGTTTATTAAGACAGACCAGTCAATGTTACCGGCATCCTCTTTCAGCTTAATAAGATCCATCCCGCTAAAGTTGCGTTGCACAAGAATTCTCGGCTTTGCCTTGGGTGGGCGGATAGCATAGGAAAGAAATATCAAATCATGATAGGAGAATGCATCAGCTGGATACTGGCCATGGTTAATGACATGATCAGTAGAGGAGACAATAATAAGATCAAGAAGAGAGGGAGTGCAGTTAGGAAAATGATGAGTAGCATCAAGTCTTAAAAGTGATAAATTATTACAGTCCACCACCCTGCGCAGCAGAGAAGATCGACAGTCACTTTTCATTAAACAAGTATTAAAGTCGCCCATTACTATTGTGTGACTATAGGAAGGAGATAATTTTTCTAGCATATTTTCGAACGAGTAAAAGTAGTTAGTACGTAATGATGGCGAGTAGTAAACACCGAGTAAAACTTTCGCGTGATTAAGTTCTAGTTCTAAAAAGAGATGCTCACCTGCGTCCGGTGGGGGGGGTTGTGAAGACATATTTACAATGGTAAAGGGAATATGTTGTCGTAGATATATACCAACACCACCCCCACCACCAATCGCACGATCATTCCTTATCAGGTGGAAACCTGGAAGAGTGTATGATATGGATGGTAGACATGGTTTTAACCATGTCTCTGAGACTAAAATGGCGTGTATGTTTTTACAATCAAAGGTAGCCAGCATATCAGAGAAGTGGGCTGGAATACTTTGGGCATTAATATGGACTACATTAAAATGCTGCGGTGCATCCGAAAATTGATAGTGTAGATTTTCTCGGAGTGAAGGTATGCTAACAAAACTAGTGTCAAGGCTGTTCGTGGAGTAAAAACTATCAACATCACTATTGTCCAAATCAGACATTGTGATGTATTATATATAATAATAACCTAATAGATAACAACAGTGATATTAAGTAATATATATATATATATATATATTTATATAAATTATACAAATAATTATCTAAAAAATTTATACTATCATCTAAGATATATCTAAGAAAATAGCCAGCACGTATTGAAATTTTGACCCTGTGACAAACTTTCTAACCGATATAACAGCGTCAGTTGTCGATTTACCTGTGGGGCTCACACCGCATATATACATACATTCACACTTATTACCTATACACATAATATTTGTTCGCGCCACTAAAACAAATTTCGTGAAAACTATTACTTTAAATATTTTGGTTGGTATCATATCATCTCCACTATCCCTTTCCTGCACAACGCCTATACAATATGTGTGAGCGAGATGGACTCACCACTGCACGCTGCACATTCGTTGTACATAAGTGAAAAATGTAGTCTCGCCCCGTCCGTGTTACCGTCGTTTTCGAAATGCGCGCGTGTGCCACTTGAAAAATCGCAAATTAATAACTTTCGCATTGTGGTTTGTGAATTTGGTGAAAATAGCACCTGGACTTTATGCTGCTCCGCACAGGAAATAAGGTATCGTGCAATCCATCCCGTTGGAACTGATTATTACTTTCATTTTTCCTAACAGTTCTAATTTCCTACCTTGACGCCAACCAAGTTTTACAAACTCCTCGAATTTAGCTAACCCGCGCAAACATTAATGGTCCTTCTCCCCCGATTTGAATCAGTCCCTATCGCTTTAGTTCGTTTATCGATAATATTTCGCTATACAAATCGTCAATTCGTTTACCGGCAGCCGGCCGCCATCTTCGTGTCGCACGCGTCGCTCATTTGTAAAAATTCATAAATTCATTTATTTCAAGTCGCGATATAATTTCGTATATTCGCACTTAAGAATCTCGTATTAACTTGTATACCTTGTTTCGCATAACCCGCATCGCATATTTCGTACTATAGGTAAATTATATCTACCTATACATTATCGCTCATTAAATTTAGAAATTGTTCGCATACCTACTTATGAATAAAGTCTTGCTTTCATTATCGTAAACAAATCACAGATCGCATGGTATAGTTATCTACTTATTACATCCATCACATTACATTTTCGTTTCGTGTTGAATACCTACGTTTAAACAGCTGTGGACAGGCAATTGGTTCTCCGCCGTGTTTATTGTTTCTTGTTTACGCTATTTACAATACATACATACATAACTTATCGAAATGGCACCTACAGACGTGAATGTACAATTAAAAACGTTATATGCCAAAAGAGATAGGATCTTTAGTCGTATGCAAGGTATTTCTAATCGTGTAGGAAATCTTGAATCGTTATCAGCACAAGAGACATTTTTGAGTGAAGTTGAAACCGTAGATGATTTACGTACTGAGTTCGAAAATTTGTTGGATAAAATAGTTAGCTTGGAATTTAAATTAAACCCAGCTCTTGAGATTGACTATCAGCCACTGTCATCGTTCGAGGACCTTTTGGGCCGTGTTAGACGTGCTGCAAAAACATTACAATCGCAGCCTAATGACACCAAACCCGCTAATAAATACAAATCGCCTAAATTACCACCGATAGAGATCCCCGAGTTTAATGGAGATATAAAAAATTGGCCGCTATTTTTCGCTAGTTTTCAAAATGCTGTGCATAATAATTGTTCGCTGTCAGAATCGGAAAAGTTGTATTACTTGATAGGTAAATTGACCGGGAAGGCGCGATCAGTATGCGCCGGCATAACCCCATGTGCCGAGAATTATTTATTAATTTTCGATTTGCTTAAAAATAAATACTTAGATAAACGGCTAGTGGCCACCTCGTATTTAGATCAAATATTTGATCTCAAGGCCATTTCATCCGCAACCCCATCAAATCTGGAACAATTCCTTGACAAATTCGCATACTCAGTCGCCGCCTTGAAAAACTTGAAGGTCGATGACCTCGCTGATTTTGTATTTTTATATATTGCACTCAAGAAATTAGACCAAGACACCGCACGTTCATTCGAATCATTTAAACGCACTTGTCCAATGCCTACGTTCGATGACCTATCATCATTTGTTCGCGAGCACATAAAAATATTAGAACGCACTTCATTAGTCAAACATGGAGCGACAAAGAAGACGTTTAAACAAAAAATGGATACGGCACCTAAGTTGTCGAATTCGTCGACCACACATGCATACGTAAATGCCGCATCCAGTCCTCAGCAATCTTCGTGCTCCTTGTGCAATAGTAAACATGATCACTTGTACAAATGTTCTGTGTTTCATAATCGCAAACCAAGCGATCGGTTCAAATTTGTCAAAGCAAATAATTTATGCATAAATTGTCTAGGTGCAGGACATCGCCTGTCCGCGTGCAGGTCGAATTCCTTGTGTAAAAAATGCAACTCTAAACATCATACATTATTGTGTTTTCGGGACACATCCGTAAACAATCACCATAGCAACTCGTTCGATACGCGCGCTCACGCCGCCGCCGCCACTGCCGCCGCGCCGGTTACTTCGGGACAAGTTCGACCGTCCGCGTCCGTCGCTCTAGATAGTTCCGCTCGGACTGATGACGTCACTCTTTGTGCGTTATCAGATAACAACGTAAACATTTCTCGTGGCCCTACTACGATTTTACTCGCGACCGCGCGCATCATTATTGTTGATTCTCGTGGTAATGAACACAGCGTACGCGCTTTATTAGACAGCGCTTCACAGAGCAATTTTATTACCCGTTCTTGCTGCCAGCGCTTAGGTTTGAATGCTAATCGGAGCTCAGACGTATCTACCGTGAAGGGAATAGGTGGTTCAAGCAAAAATATTCAAGGCTCGGTAATTATTAAATTTAGTTCTCGGTTCGATCGTAACACCAATTACGACATGAAGTCTCTGATTATAGATAAAATAACCGAGCACTTACCCACTGTCTCCATTGATTTTTCGCATTTACCCAACTTCGAAAACTTACCGTTAGCGGATGACACATACACCGTCTCGGGCCCGATTGATGTCCTCATCGGGGCTTCAATTTTCCCACATCTTCTTTTGTCGCACAAGGTTCAAGGACACCCTGCTCGTAACTCACCCCTCGCATTAGAAACTGTCCTTGGCTACGTTATCGTTGGTGAGACTCCGATCTGTGTTGATCGTTTCGAAACCGCTTCGTATTGTTGCTTCGCTGATCCCCTCAACTCAGCCGTTTGTAAATTCTGGGAGTTGGAGGAGGTGAACGTCCCACCCATACTCAGCCCAGATGATAAGGTCTGTGAAGAAATATACACTCGTACGACATCTCGCGCTGACGATGGCCGTTATGAGGTAGCGCTGCCTTTCAAGGGAGACATACATTCCCTTGGCGACTCTCGACAGGCAAGCGAAAGAAGGTTTCTTTGTTTGGAGAGAAAGTTGCTGGCTTCTCCGAAGTTGAAGACGGTCTATGACGGTGTCGTTCATGAATACTTAGATAAGGTTTATATTTCACCCGTAGACCCAGAATCATTAGATAGCCAATCGTATTTTATACCGCATCACGGAGTCTTAAGAGAGGACAAGGTCACGTCGAAGTTGAGAATTGTTCTAGATGGTAGTTGCAAGACAAGCACACGTGTCTCTCTTAATGACCTCCTCTATAATGGACAGAACCTACAAGGAAATTTGTTTAACATAATAGTTAATTTCCGCTTGTTTCCAGTCGCGCTTTCGGCTGACATTCGACAAATGTTTCTCAGCATCGGTGTTCGCGAGTGTGACCGCCGCTTTCAGCGCATCTTATATCGCTTTTGCCCGCAACAACCTTTACAGGTATATCAATTTAACCGTCGTTTTTGGTTTGAAGTCCAGTCCATTCCATGCTCTACGCACAATCAAACAACTCGCAGTCGATGAAGGCGATTCTTTTCCTAAAACAAGGGACATCATTGACCACGGTTTTTATATGGATGATTTTGTCTATTCAGTCCTAGATGAGGATGAAGGCATTTCTACCGCCTCTTAAATGATAGGTTTGATGAAGTCTGGTCAATTCGAACTAGTAAAATGGAATAGTAATTCGCAGACTGTTCTTGATTCCATACCGGCATCGCATCGTCTTTCATCGGTGAAGGAATTCGATAATTCGGAACAACACAAGGTACTCGGCCTGTGTTGGTTACACGCCACTGACTTGTTTAGTTTAAAGCTGAGTTCACCCTCGCAAGCTTGTACAAAA
Source organism: Arctia plantaginis (assembly GCA_902825455.1). Classification (NCBI taxonomy): domain Eukaryota; kingdom Metazoa; phylum Arthropoda; class Insecta; order Lepidoptera; family Erebidae; genus Arctia; species Arctia plantaginis. Next base: position 396,665 of record CADEBD010000376.1, on the reverse strand, counting down.
CGCACCATACTGTCATGTGTCGCTGGAATTTGGGATGTAATGGGGTTCGTTGCACCTGTAGTCCTGCACGCAAAACTACTTATCAAACAGCTTTGGCTGCGTGAGTGCGATTGGGATGATACCCCACCCGATGAAATCGTCCATGCTTGGGCGCAGTTTCGAGAAGAACTCCCTTTGCTCTCGAGTATAAAAATTCCACGTTACGTGGGAATCATCGCTGATAGTGTCGTCACCATTCTTGGCTTCGCAGACGCTAGTGAGAAGGCCTACGGCGGAGTAGTCTATTTCCATGTTCATAATAGGGATGGAAATACCGTGAGCCTAATAAGCGCGAAGTCAAGGGTTTCTCCCCGAAAGGTCGTTTCGCTTGCCCGCCTTGAGCTTTGCGCTATTCTCGTTCTCTCTCAGCTCATTAAGAGCATAACTGTCGCTTGTCAAAACCGTTTTAATATTAATAGGGTTTACGCATTTTCGGATTCGACTGTCGCCCTCTGCTGGGCACATTCGTCGCCTCATCGATGGGACACGTTTGTGGCCAACAGGGTGGCCAAAATACAACATGACTTGTCACCACGTGACTTGTACCACGTGTCTGGCAAGGAAAATCCTGCCGATTGCCTCTCCCGAGGACTGAAACCATCGCAAATAATCGGCCATCCGCTGTGGTTCGACGGCCCTCCATGGGCCCGCTTAAATATCTCCGAATGGCCTATTGCACCCTTCAACCCTTCTACGGTGACGGAAGTGTTTGAAGAAAAGAAACATTCGCTAGTTACAGCTTCGCCACCTGCCGAATCTCTCATTATTTCGTTGGCTAGTCGCATATCGTCTTGGTCGAAGCTTCTACGTTGCTTAGTTTTCGTTTGCAGGTTCGCAAGACTGTTACCTCCAAGACCTAATATCACCGCATCAGATTTAGACTTCGTAGAGTTGTTAACTTTACGAGAGGTTCAACGCATACATTTTCCCAATGAGATCGCTAACCTGAAGGCTGGAAAACCCTGTAGTCGCGCCTTTCAACATCTCAAACCATTCATAGAAAATGGAATAGTTAGAGTCGGCGGTCGACTTCGTAATTCGGACTTAGATTATGGTCAAAAGCACCCCATTGTGCTTCCTCGTAAAGACCACATACTGAATTTACTCGTTGACTATCATCACAAATTGAATTGTCATGCCGGTCCAGACTTACTGATGTCACTCTTGCGTCAGAAGTACTGGATATTTTCGGCTCGTAATTTAATAAGGAATAGAGTACATAAATGTCTCCCTTGCTTTCGGCTTCATCCCAAGCCGTCATTCCCGGAAATGGCAGATCACCGTTCGTGTCGTGTTGTTGAAACTGCTAAACCTTTTGTACACACTGGTACTGACTACGCAGGCCCATTCAAGGTTACCATGGGTCGAGGTCGTGGTATTCGATCTACCAAGGCATACGTGTGTCTTTTCGTCTGTATGACGACTCGCGCGGTTAATATTGAACTAGCAGGTGATTTGAGCACCGTAAGTTTTATGGGAGCTTTGAAGCGGTTCTTATCTCGCCGTGGTCCAGTAGGTAGAATTTATTCAGATAATGGCAGCAATTATATCGGCGCCAAGCGCATGCTTTCCGGGCTTCACGAATTCTTATATTCAAAATATCATAATACTGAATTTGGCAATATGTTGGCAAGTAATCGCATTGAGTGGTCGCTAAACGTGCCCGCTGCATGTCATTTCGGCGGCAATTGGGAGGCGAATGTCAAGTATTTGAAGACCCATTTGTATCGCGTTATCGGTGATAAAACATTATCTTTTGAAGAGATGAGTACGGTTCTCGCTCAAATCGAATCGGTCCTGAATACGCGACCTCTATGTAGAACATTATCTAACGATCCCTCGGAACCCCTCGCTCTAACTCCCGCACATTTTTTAAATCTCACGCCGTTGAAGTACTTGCCTGCGAGTGAAATCGATCCTAACCTGCATACTCTCTCGCGGCATGATCAGCTCGATAAGTTGGTTCAGTCTTTTTGGAAACGCTGGAGAACCGATTACCTTCACACTTTACAATCGCGTTGTAAATGGAATACACCAGTCGACCCGATCACAGTTGGGACTGTTGTTATCCTTTTAACTGAAAATTCTCCTCCACTTCACTGGCCTTTGGGTGTTGTTGAGGAAGTTTTTCCTGGCTCTAATGGAGTCACACGTATAGTACGCGTTAAGACAACGACTGGTTCGTATTTGCGTCCAGTCGTACGTCTCTGCCCCTTACCTAATCAATAATTCGTTAAGACTCATTTAGGTTAGGGAACTTAGATTGTTTATTGTTTAGTATCGTAGAATAATCATAGTTTAGAAACATAGGCTAAAATTTTGAAGGCGTTCCTTCAAGCCGGGGGGGATGTTCGCGCCACTAAAACAAATTTCGTGAAAACTATTACTTTAAATATTTTGGTTGGTATCATATCATCTCCACTATCCCTTTCCTGCACAACGCCTATACAATATGTGTGAGCGAGATGGACTCACCACTGCACGCTGCACATTCGTTGTACATAAGTGAAAAATGTAGTCTCGCCCCGTCCGTGTTACCGTCGTTTTCGAAATGCGCGCGTGTGCCACTTGAAAAATCGCAAATTAATAACTTTCGCATTGTGGTTTGTGAATTTGGTGAAAATAGCACCTGGACTTTATGCTGCTCCGCACAGGAAATAAGGTATCGTGCAATCCATCCCGTTGGAACTGATTATTACTTTCATTTTTCCTAACAGTTCTAATTTCCTACCTTGACGCCAACCAAGTTTTACAAACTCCTCGAATTTACCTAACCCGCGCAAACAATATTTATATTTAATATATTAAGCATACACAAACGTACTAACACGCGTGCAATAGGCGGGGCTTACGCCTCCTTTTTTTTTTTTTTTTTTACGTGTGGAAATCCCCTCGGACCGTCACCCCGCCGGGGCTCTCGTTCGGCGGGGCGGTGTGTCGGACTCGAACCGACTAAAACCACACGGTGTGCCCTCTTTGCGATTCCAGTTTAGGAGGGGTCCAGGTAGCTATCTCCTTCTGGACCCCTCCCAGCGCCGGCCCGCTCCTGATGCGGGCTCCGTCTCAGTGGACCCTCTCTTTAGGCGACGTCCGGCACAAGACCGCAATCACCTCTCCTTTCGGTTTGTATGAGTTCCCTTACATGACTTTTGGTCTTAGGAATGCTGGTCAAACCTTTCAAAGGTTTGTCGACGAAATGACGAGAGGCCTGGATTTCGTATATTGTTACTTGGATGATTATTGCGTATTTTCGGAGTCACCAAGGGCTCATGAAGATCACTTGAAGCAGCTTTTCCAGCGTATGAAGGATTACGGTGTCCTCATTAACACCTCTAAATGCGTCTTCGGAGTTTCGGAAGTAACCTTTTTAGGATACCGGATCTCCGAGGCTGGAACGAAACCCCTAATGTCAAAGGTACAAGCTGTGAGCGACTTCCCTGTCCCGCAGACGGTCAGGCAGTTAAGGCGTTTTCTGGGCATGCTTAACTTTTACCGTAGGTTCATACCCAATGCTGCTCAGATCCAGGCTCCGCTGAACTCCTTACTTACCGGATCAGTGAAGGCATCTCACCCGGTCGATATTTCTGGCAATGCACTAATAGCTTTTAACCAGTGCAAAACGAGTCTCGCGAACGCCGCATTACTGGCTCACCCAGACTGTCACGCGAAACTCGCACTGGTAACAGACGCATCGGACCTGGCAATGGGTGCAGTTCTTCAACAGCTGAAAGCTGGCGAATGGCAACCACTCGCGTTCTTTTCGCGGAAATTTAGCCCTTCCCAACAAAAATACTCTCCCTGTGACCGCGAACTTCTGGCCATATATGAGAGCATAAAGTACTTTCGGCACATGCTAGAGGTCCGGCACTTCATCGTGTTGACGGACCACAAACCACTTACTTTCGCTTTCTGTGAACGTAAAGCCAACTGCTCACCTCGCCAGTTCCGTCATTTGGACTATATTTCACAGTTCACGACGGACATCCGACACATTTCGGGCAAAGACAACGTGGTCGCCGATACACTGTCGCGGGTCGATGAACTGCAAACACCAATTGACTTGGAACAACTAGCAGCATCACAGGCTTCGGACGAGGAGTTGTTAAAATTTTTAGGTGAAGAATTCTCTCTACGTCTACAAAAAAATCACGATCCCCGGCAGCAATTTAAAGTTATACTGCGATACAAGCACTCACACGCCAAGACCTTTTGTGACCAAATCATTTAGGAAACAACTTTTCGACAGCCTCCACAGTTTAAGCCATCCAGGCGCTAAAGCTACCACTAAGCTGATAGCTGAGCGCTTCGTTTGGCCTGGAATACGTAAGGACTGCCGGGAGTGGTCGCGAAAATGTCTGGAGTGCCAACGCGTCAAGGTAAACCGCCACGTGTCAGCACCATTGGGGACGTTCGATTTACCCCGTGCTCGCTTCGCTTTTATTCACGTGGACATCGTCGGCCCCTTACCAATATCTCAAGGGTACCGGTACTGCCTCACCGTCGTGGACCGTTTTACCCGTTGGCCGGAAGTCACCCCAATGACCGACATAACAGCTGAAACAGTCGGGAAAGCTTTAATATCGTGGATATCCAGGTTTGGATATCCTACCGATATAGTAACTGACCGCGGTCGGCAGTTCGAATCCACACTTTTTCAGTTCCTTGGAAAAGTGGTCGGATTTAAACATCGCCGCACAACCGCGTACAGGCCAGCTTGCAACGGGCTCGTGGAACGGCTTCACAGGCAACTTAAGGCAGCCATAATGTGCCACGCTGACCACAATTGGGTGGACACCTTGCCCTTAGTGCTATTGGGCATAAGAGCAGCATTCAAAGAGGATCTGAACTCCTCTTCAGCAGAACTCGTGTATGGAGAACCGTTACGCCTGCCTGGAGAGTTCTTCTTGACGCCTACTCCTTGTACAACTGATCTGTCAGACTTTACCGCTCGTCTAAGACACCTAACCGCTAAAATCCGTCCATCATCAGCAGCTCGCCACTGTAAAAATAAATTTTTTATTTACAAAGATTTGGCATCGTCGAGTCACATTTTTCTAAGAGATGACTCCGGAAGAGGTTCCTTACAGCCTCAGTATACCGGTCCTTATCAAGTGCTTGACAGGGGGGACAAGACTTTCAAGATACTGGTCAAAGGCAAGAGCGTCACGGTTTCAATAGACCGACTTAAGCCGGCTTACATACTTAAGGACCCCTGCCCTGACCCCTTGACTGAAACCACTCCTACTTCTATTTCTAACCCCATCCCTATTCCTACCCCTATCGCTCATCCTAACCCCCGTCAGGATATTCCTGCCGATACATTACCCAGAACTAACCGTTCTGGTCGCAAGGTTCGATTCCTGGATTACTTTCGACCGTAGTGACGGTCTCTGGGGGGGAGTGATGTGGGGCTCACACCACATATATACATACATACATACATTCACACTTATTACCTATACACATAATATTTATATTTAATATATTAAGCATACACAAACGTACTAACACGCGTGCAATAGGCGGGGCTTACGCCTCCTACCACAACGGCGACGCGCGGGCGCACCGGCCCTTGTATCCCGCGGCAGTCAGCTTATCGCTCCCGCTATGCTACCCTGTGTCGCTCGCTATCTTGACGCTCTGTGGCATCTACCGCGCACTGTATTAATTGTTATAATTTTTTTCTCATACTTTGTTTCCGAGCTTTGAACTGTTTATAGTGTTTCTTCCATCTTCTTATTATATTGCTTGACTTTACCCTTCTGTTCTTTGTGCTTGTTTTACTTAACTGTGTGATTCGTGAAATAAAAACATTTGTGACCTGTACTGGACCTTTTCTTGGACTTGTGGTATGTGAACATTTTTACTCCTACCTAACACACTACATACCCAACGTAAATCCAAATTGTCTATCATGAAATTTGACTCCACCTGGCAGAAGCCGGGGCACTACAAGACGTTCTAAAAGCTTTCCTAACGATGGTAACAATGTGATTGGTCGGTAGGATTTAGGATCATCCGGTGGCTTGTCGCCACTTTTTGGTATTATACGAATATTACCGCACCGCCATATACTAGGAAATATTCCTTCAGCAATGCAACGTTTAAAGACAGTGAAAATCGTGTCACCCGAAAGTTTACAAGCTTCTTTTATCATTTTGTTAGATATTTTATCATCGCCCGAAGCCTTGTTTAGCGGCAAGGATCTAATGATACCGAGAAATTCGTCTGAAGATGGTAAATCAGACATTGGAGACAGTGGTGGTTCGATGGCCCACCGCCTGATCTGTCGGTGATGATCAGTGTCGTTTTCCGGTCGATCGTCAGGTACAAGTGAGTCTAAAAGATATTCTGCTGTTTGTTCTACTCCTGTGGTATGTCTGTTATTAATTTTGATGTTCTGTATGTATGCAAGGTCGATTGATCTATTTGCCTTAAATTCGTGATACAAAGGTGACCACGGGCCCTCTCTATCGAGTTTATCAACAAGTTTCTGAATTAAGTTTCCCTTGGATTTTTCCACAGCAGCTCTGTAGTGGGACCTGGCAACTCTAAGAGCAATGAGAGCATTGTTGTACAAATCCCCTGTTACGTTATGTTTTTTAATAGTGTTTAATTTTCTACGAGCTTTCCGGTAGCTTCTACGTAGTTCGGCTAATCTATCATTCCACCAATCACATCTACGAGTGTTAGTGATAGATCCGCGACCAATAGTTACATCAGCGCAGTATGTAAAAGTTTCTGATAGTATTTCTGCGCTTTCCTCAGCTGATAAACTACTGCGACTGAAGTCTTTGGTATGAGTTGCAAAGAGTGAACCAAACAAAGCCCAGTTCGCACCTTTAGTTTTATATCTAAAATTATAGGGAGCCCTTTGTGGATCCTGTGCAACCCTTGGTATGAATTCGTACACGATCAAGCGGTGATCACTACAGGATGCGTCCGGAAGGACACGCCATCCGGATATCGAGACGTCGCCGCGCGTAAGCGTCACATCAATAGAAGACTCACCCATTGGGTTGCAAAAAGTTGGAGGTACATCGGGGGTATTGTGAATAATAAGATTCATTTCCGCAATGAAATCTTCAACCGCACAACGTCGAACCGTGTCGGTTGAACGCAACTTGCCATACTTGCCATACACCATATTGAAGATGACGCATTGACATCAGCGCCAATGATAATTTTATGTCCCACGAGGAACTGCAAGACGTAACGTAAGTGATGTAAGTGAGGATCAATAGGATGTGAATATTGAAAATAGCAGCTCACTACGTAAACCTTACAGGTAGAGGATGAGATCTCAGCAACGGCGCAGTGTGACGTCATAAGATTACGCAAAGATGTTACCGTAAAATTAGAACTTGCAACATATATCCCAGCCTGCGAACGGCAGTCAAGCTGTACTACATTACGACGCAAGTGAGCGTTCTGATATTGTTCTTGTAAAAGGACAATGTCTAACTTTTGTTCTAAAATTAAACGGTCTAATTCTGATGTAGCTATTTTATCGTTATGAAGATTTAACTGGCCTATCGAAATATTATTCATTACTTAGTAAGTTACTCTTTAAACTTTTAACTATTTAATATTTTTATTTTTATTTATTTATTTTTATTTATTTATATATATTTATTTTTTTATTATTTAAAGTTTGAGTTTGAGTTTGATGGTCAGATGGTTTTTTGAACCGCTTACACTGTGCGCACGTGGGCTTAAAATCTGGTGTGTCTTTATCTGGACAAGCTCGCGTTTCGTGTGCGGCGGCGCAATTAGCACAAGTAGGGGTTTTAATGGTGCAAAACTTTTGTACATGACCGAATTAATTTTAATTCGTCCTTGATATTCTGACGGTATAAGGCTGTTAGGAAGGCACGATCTTCCATAGAACCGGGTACGTCTTTTACAATTATACGGGGCCTACGGCCTTTCGGTTTTTCTAAGCGCAACCCTACTGATTTAATGGCGTCCACAGATTCCGGTTTCTTAAGCTGCCGTTCGTTAGCTACGCGTAACACGGCGCCTGCCTTAGAGGTTTTTTTAACGCCTACAATTTGAAATCCCTCATCGCTCGGTTTAATAGCCTTCATGAGAGCTTGTTTCGTTGCTGACGAGGTCGCATAGTCCGCTAAGCGTTCCGTAGTGGGATAGGCAATAACACAAGGCCTAGGAACGCGCGCTTCAGTAGGTACCGGGCACGGAGCAGATTTAGGTGGTAATCGAAGCTTAAGTTTGTCCGCGTACGTTAAACTCGTTTGTTGAGTTGCGATACCCTCCATTTGTCGCTCAAAATTCGCTAACTTCGTTTCGTTGCTAGAGGATTTTATTGCTAACAAAGATACGATACCGGTAATTCGTTGAGTAATATCCATAATTGCCGTTTTATTACCTACATTCATCCGAGATCCCTGATCATTAACTAATTCATTAATTTTTGCCAAGTACTCTTTAGCCTGTGAGACTAACTCGCAGTAATTGTATTCCCCACAGTTATCACGACCGTTAAGAGACGAAACATTTCCACTTAAATCCGAATTATTAATTCGTTTACTTCTATTGTCTTTCGGCGAAATCCAAAATTTCAAACAATTTCAAAAAGAACAAGTTTAAAAATAAACAACACGCAAAAAAAAAAAAAAAAAAACAATATAAACAAAGGATACCTCCTACCCACTTTTAGAAAGAAAATAAATTTACTCACCAATAGTCGTAATAAAATAATTCAGCACTATATTTCTGTTTAAAAAACAATAAAAACTTACTGATATTCTTTAAAACACTATACACAACCTTTAGCCGCCCGCAAACCGGGAACTAGTCGCAGAAAAACACAGAAAACAATATTTAAATTGTTAGCATATGAAGTCACACGTTAGTCGCACAGTGCCGCGAATGGAAGTGATTTGAGTATGCATGTGAAGTTTGGAATCCTTGCTACCAAAAATATGTAGACCGGATTGAGAATATCCAGAGAAGGTTCATAAAATATTTGTGCTTTCACCAGAAAGTACCTTATCACTCAGAAGTTTACTTTGGCCTTTGCAAGAAGTACCATTTACTACCCCTTACAACGTAACGAAATTGACTGCTGCGAACTTTTATCTAAGTATAATATTAATATTCCGTCAAGAACTCGCTATAACCCATCGCTGAGTGTACCATTTGCACTGACGAACTATAGAAAAAAATCTTTTGTTATTCGTTCAACTAGAAGCCTCAATAATGTGTGTGAACAATTTGGAATTGATATTTTTTATGTTAGTGTAACTGGAGCGAGGAGTCTGGGTCCTGTCTGTTTTGTGTGTATATTATTACGTTCTGTGTAATTTGTAAGTGATCTGTGCCTGTAACTTATATAATACCTGTTGATCGTATTCTGTATTGTCTTATGCACTGTAGCTTATCTCTGATTTATATAAGTGAGGATTTGTAATTGGCTATCTGTTTTCTTGACTGCTTTTATTGTGATCATCATAGCTGTAAATCCTCCATAGCTTGTAATAAATAAATAAATAATATTTACTGCTGACCTACCAACAACAGACAGGACAACGATCGCAACATATGCAGACGATACAGCTTTGCTATCTACACAAACAAATCAAATAATTGCAGAACACCTACAACATCACATTAACATAATAGAGGACTGGCTCAAAATTTGAAGAATTCACGCAAATCAAAGTAAGTCAACACACGTAACTTTCACTTTCAGGAGAGACACATATCCACCAGTTACACTTAATAATGAGGAAATCCCGTTAGACGATAATGCAAAATACTTGGGCATGCACTTGGACAGAAGGCAAAAACACATTTGGACAAAGAGGAACTGGCTAATCGGACGTCCCTCACAAATGAGCAGACATAGCAAGTTGTTGGTATACAAAACCATCTTGAAACCAATTTGGACTTATGGCATACAACTCAGGGCTACAGCCAGTAACAGTAACATAGAGATATTGGAAAGATTTCAAACAAAAACATCTTTATCTTTGACAGGGCTATCTTTGGCATTCCCCAATACATCAGTAACAAGATCATATACCTTGATATAAAACTACCAACTGTCAAACAGGAGATAGCAAAATATAGTGAAGCCTACCAGAAAAGAATATCCAGATACAAAAATGAGCTTGCTGCCAGACTGAGTGGAGACCAAGGTCTCCAATATCGAAGACTAAAGAGACCAAGTGTACCAACCCTTCAGGATAGATTAGTCAGGATGGAATGAGACATTCATCTCAGACGTGTCTTCCCAAGCTATAAGCCTTAACTAGATAAATTATCAGCCAAAATAGTGGCTTATTGTTATGTGTAACAGATTGCCGTGGAACAGAGTTAGTCAAAAAAAAAACTTGACATTTGGTGGGGTAACCGACAAACCAAACCTCATCGACTAGCTCCTTTTGAAGTCCAAATCTCTGTTAACTTTATCAGTGGCGTGTGATATATCTTCAACTCAACTTCAAGAATTGTTCGGAATAATACCACTAATGTGCGCTATTTGAGACAGTTTTTGCCACGCAATTTGTGGAACGGGTTATCGTCTGCGGTATTTGCGGACCGATACGACCTAAAAACCTTCAAGAAAAGAGCGCCCTCCTTCCTAAAAGGCCGGCAACGCGTTTGTGACTCTTGAGTTGCAGACGTTCATGGGCAGCGATTGTCACTCTCCATCAGGTGACCCGTCTGCTCGTCTGCCCCCTCTAACATAAAAAATAAACGCCTCCCGTCACCATGGCACTGCGGAGATAAAAACGGTAATAAAAAAAAAACAATAGCGAAATCGATATTTAAAAAGAATCCAAGCGATAGTATCTGGGACTAATACGTGTCTATCAGGAATCATTGCAACAAGGTGTGTAGGAACGCTCAACGCCGATATATCCACAGCTCCGTTGAAAACGGGGATCCAGCTAAAGTCTGAAATTTTTTAAGGTCAATGGGAGTAGGCAAATCTGTTAATGAATCATTTTCTAAAAATGTAAAATAAAACTTACTTAATCAACATTTTACTGCTTCGTCAAATTGTGATAAAATGACAAAATATGCTACACTGAAGCATCTTACTTCTGCCCTGACTCCCTTCTTCTTTAGTCAATTTGCAGAGTGTGATGTTAGAAAGAGCATAATGTCTATTACTTCGAATGCAGTGGATTCTGATTGTCTAAGCCGCAATATGATCCTCCCAATCCTCGATGAACCGACAACCGTTGGGAAAAACTGGCAGGAACTGGATGCGAAAAGAGCAAAATGGATCTAAGTGGCGTGCAATGGGAGAGGCCTGTGTCCAGCAGTGGACTGTGATAGGCTGATGATGATGTTGAATCCTCGATGAAACCCTTCCTGTTGTTTGAGATATGTTAAACTGTTCGATTACCTACAGCGTATTTCCAACGGCTTGAAAGGTTGTTGAAATTATACCTATCCCCAAAAAGAAAAACCAAACATACTTTTCCGATAATCACCCTATTTCCGTCGTCACCTTTCTCTCCAAGGTCCTTGCACGTCTTTTTCATTCTCAACTTACGAATATTCTATTCAAAAACCTGCTCCTAAATCCTCTCCAGTCCGGTTTTCGACCTGGTAACAGTACCACTACTACCCTAGTCCATATTACGGAGAATATCAGATCTGCCATGGAGAACGGCGAGTTTACAATCCTAACACTGCTGGACTTCAGTAACGTATTCAACACTGTATATTACGCACTCTTAATAGTACGAAATCCGGCTGCAGAATCAGTGCACTCATGGAGTATGTGCTAAAAACCCAGTTTTTAGTCATATTTATGATTAGGAGATTATATATCAACCAGGTTGCCTATCAAAATGTGGCCGCTAGTATTTTTAATCAAATTTTTGGTAATTGATTTTTGGGAAAACATTTCGTTCACTAATTTTTTAATAAAATATCGTCCACTTCACAGCAATATATATAAAGACTCTGAAAAATCACGGTTGCCGTTGTGCACTCAGCCGCACCTCTTCGCAGCCAGGTGTAAACAGGTATGATTTTGAGACATTTATACGTTCATAACGTACGTTTATTATTTATATATCAAATTAAAGCTAATTTTTTTTCTGCTTATTATGTTATACGGTTGCCTAATAGCATTTGGCCTCAAATAAGGGTTGCTGGCTGTTAAAGATGGTAAATATTTGAGCTAGAGTGAAAGAGAGTTAGCGCGTAACATCACTAGTCAGACGAGGATAGCGATTGCCAGCTGTACGACGCTTTAAAGCCTGAACATGTTACTTGTTAATTTGCGAGACTTTCTTTTATTTTTCGTTGTGACGCCCTTTCGAATATTACAGGTCGCTATCAAAATGAATTTAAGTCGTGAACATTTACGTTCAATGATTTTTCATGATTGTTGTTGTGGCTTAAGTCAACAAGAGAGTAGCCAGAGACTTCAACTGGTATTTGGTGATAAAGCACCATGTCACAGCTCTGTGTATTCGTGGTTTGGAAAATTTAAAGGTGTACGTCCCGAGATCGTTGATTATGCTGATGCCAACTTTCTAGATCTTACTGAAGACAAATCGAATAATCTGGAGAGACTCCAAAATCTCTGCATAAGATTTATATTTGGACTTCGCAAATATGATCATGTTTCTGACTATCGCAAAAAGCTCAAGTGGTTACCCATTCGCCTTCGCCGGAATGCACATATTCTTTCTTTTCTCCATAGTATTCTATTTAATCCTTTTACTCCACGTTACCTCTAATCACGGTTTACGTTCTTGAATGACACACACCCCAAACTGTTGAGATCAAGAACCTAAAACAAAAAATGCCGGGACATTCAACTAAATTACTCGACGTCTCCTTCTCCGTCCAAACGGTTCGGTTGTATAATAATAATAATAATAATAATAATAATAATAATAATATTTATTTGCAGAAAATGTGGTAGTCACAGTAGGTAGGTACAATGTTTAAAGCACAAGACACATTTCGCTATATTTAGATAGCATGCAAATTTTTAAAATTGTACAGGTAAAATTATGAAATAAAATTACATTACATTGCAATTGAAATATCAAAAATCATACTAAAAATAATTACTACACTATTGCATTTCTAAAGTGATATGACTGAGTAGAGTACTTTTAAAAAAAATCATTGACGGAGTAAAAGCACTCTGCTATTAGCCAATTTTTTAATGAAGTACAAAATCTGTGATAAGGAAGAGTTGCAATATTCTCCGGCAACGCGTTATAGATAAGTGGTGCCATGTAACCACAGCTCACCCTAAAAATTTCTAGGCGAGGTACTGGTAATTTAAAATACGAGTGAGTATTTTTACGTTTGTTGGTATTGTCCTTGACTTCAAAGAGCTCTTTATTGCACTTTACGAATTTAGCTACTTCGTAGATGAATATGCCAGGGACGGTCAACAGATTATGAGATACAAAAACAGGCCTGCATGAATCTGTCCATTTCAAAGCGATTTCTTTTGCGCTAAAAATACTCGCGTTATTTCTGATGAGTAACCCCAAATAATAATGCCGTAACGAATTATGCAGCAAACATATGCATGGTAGACCTTTAAAGCAGTCTCCCTTGAAGCAACCTCTTTGACTTTTTTTAATGCAAACACAAACTTATTCATCTTTTTGCAAACGTTTTCTATGTGATACTTCCACGTCAGATGTTCGTCCAGTGTAACACCTAGAAATTTTGTGCTCTGTATTTGTTCTATTTCTTAATCATTAAATTTAACTGAAATATCAAATTGTTTTGTTTTTACTGTTCTGAAATGAATAAGTTTTGTTTTATATATATTAATTTTTAAATTATTCGTATCAAGCCATTTGATGATATTCTGAAGTGTCTCATTTACTTCATGTTTACATGAATTTAAATTATTACCACTTATTAACACTGTAGTATCGTCTGCAAATAGCACAGATTTGCGATTTTGCATTGCTTGAGGGAGATCATTGATGTAAATAAGAAATAGTAATGGCCCCAAAATACTACCTTGCGGTACTCCGTAATAGTCAAACCTAGGTTCCGTAATAGTTAAATCGAAATATTGTAAACAATTAGTGCCACTATTGAATTTGGTTATTCTTGTAATTTGTCTTCGTTTGCTTAAATATGAATCTATCCATTGTAAGGTTATACCACTTACGCCAGTTTTATCCAGTTTTTGAATTAGTACATCGTGACTCACAAAATCAAACGCTTTGCTTAAGTCTAAAAATACTGATTGAATTCATTAGCTATTTGTAATGGATCTGTAATTTTTTCACCTTTTTTGTTTATCTCAGTAATGTAATTGCCCTTATTTGCAGAGCTCGCTTCACTCTTAATAACTGACCAGGTCGCCTTACATTTATTTTTACTATTGACAACATAATCTCTATTTGTTTTTCGTTTAGCTGTATTAATACATTTTTTTAACAGTTTGTCATACCTTAGATAAATATGTTTATCTTTTTTAGATTTAGTGAAATAATATTTATGGAGCAATTTTCTTTTATAACTACAACTTTTACGTAGTCCTTTTGTCATCCAATTTTTTTTTTTTGATAACCATATTTTTACCTTAATAATCGGAAAACAAAGTTGATACAATAAGCAAAAGTAATCATAGAATATGTTAAATGCTAGATTCAGATCAGTTTCATTGTAATATTTCAAATATTGAATGCTAGGTAGATACTGACAAAACTTAGTAATATTTTCGATAGAGTAACACCTTTTAAAATTAAATACAAACTCGGGTATTTTATTTTTATACATTACAGGCCATGTGAGTATTTGTGCAGTGTTGTGATCAGATAACCATAAGGGCAGAAGTGACCCTTCTGCAATCCTAATGTTGCTAATAATTAAGTCAATGCACGATTTGCCTCTGGTGGGGTCAGAGATGTGAGATATTAAATTGTATTTTTTTTAAATGTCCATAAATTGTTTGGTAATGTCTTTCTGCAGGTCAAGAGTATTTATATTCAGATCCCCGGTTATTATAATACTACTTTTAACATAAATAGACAGGTATTTAAATAGCATAAGATTCAAGTTTTGCAAAAAATATTGAAGATGTCTGCTATTTTTTTAAGGAATTCTGTAAATGCATATTATTATTACGTTGTGTGTTTCCAACTTGATAGCGCAAAGTTCAAAATGAAAATTCATCCGAAATTCATCAAAACAATTTAGAATTTTGAATGGAACACCCCTTTTAATCAATATGCATGTACCTGCTCTTTTGTTTTGTCTACAATAACAAGACGCTAGTTCGTAGTTTGAGATGTTGATATTTTTTTCTGTACCGGTTTTGACAAAAGTTTCTGTTAAACATATTATGTCAGGACTAAACCTATCTTTAATGATGTCAAGGGTTATCTCGAATAATTCTTTTTTTTTTAAAATACCATGAATATTCTGATGAAGAAGAGTAAGGTTATTACACGAATTAGGGTCGAAACAACTTTTTTCCATCGGAGGGAGTGGGATGATTCGGTTGATTCACCATCGTGGTATTACACACACTTCTACCACCGTCAATAGAAATTTTTGCTTTATTCTCAAGGCTCTTCGGTCGAAAGTAGTAAGGTATCCTTTTTATTAAAATTAATACCCGTTACAGTTAAGTTCTTTTGGTTAGTTTTGTTGTTGCAGTTTAATTTGGATCTCATTATATATAATTTTATTTTTTTTGGCGATAAGTATTTCAATTTATATGCGTTATAATCAATACACAAGCTGACTTTCTTAGAAATATAATCAGCATAGTTATAATAATAATTGTTTTCAGCGTAATACTGGTCTAACACAGTACAATTTTTCAAATGACTAGTCCACAATTTTAATGTCATATTTAAGTATTTTATATTCAAGTATGGATTATGAAATACAGGTGCAATATAGGTGTACGCCTTACCAAACTTATTAATTATTAAGCTAAGGTTATAGTGCAGCTCTTGTATATTACTATCATTACTTCCAATACTAAGGATCACAATATCATCTTCGGTTATGTTTTTTGCAATGCTATCACACTGTGTCAATATTTCTGAGCTCGGTGCGTCTCTTTTTATCAAAGCGTAGGGTCTGTAGCAGATGTCGCCTTGGTCAGCACTCCTTAATTTCAGCAGAGATGCAGATATTCCTCGGGCTTGATCATGATCCCCTAATATAATAATTTTCTTTTGCATGGTTTTTCTGCTGTTGCTGGCTGAAATCCGCCCAACCGCCTGATCACACTCACCTGATCTCGTTTCGCTACCGAAACTTCTTCTGCGCCGTGTTACATTTGTGGCAAAATAGGCCACAAGGCAATACAATGCCGCTGACGATTTGGAGCGATTAAATCAAAATGCGAGACCAAAGACACCAGCTGACGTCACATCTTGGAAAACTTCCGCTATCTGTTTCAGCTGATGCGCACCGGGACATACGCTAAAAGCTGTCCACGACAAACCAGCAGGGAGAGCAGCACCAGCAGCGTGCCTGGGCCTTAACAAGAGAAGCGTGTCAACGTCTGTATTGTAAAGGCACCTGAGGGGATGCTGCGACATGCTGGTGAGCAGTTTAACTTTACATACAATTTTGGAGTCGAGTGCTCGCTAATGAGAGAGTCTAGTCAGTTTTTCAACGCACCGTTATTTATTTATTTATATAGGCCAACTTACAAAACATACACTAATACATAATTTACAAACATGTTTTACAATTATTTTCTGAGTGTTGTCTTACTTACAAGTTGCCACGGCATGGTAAGGGACAGTTGCATCTAAGATTATACAATGCAATATCTATAATAATATACGAAACATACAGAACATCATCGAAATTAATTAGAAACAGTGATGCATTTAAAGTGGTCTAAATCTAAATGACGCAATAACTTTGCTCTTAAATTTTGGAAGACTGTTTGAGATGTCTACATCAATTTCACGATTTTTCGTCAGCTTGTTATACTGGCTTTGTAGTCTATTTATAGTAGCGTTCTGACCCAAGTTGGATTTAGAAGATTTAATAGAAAAAGGAGCGTATTTATTGGCACGGAGAGACCTTGAGGGAGCATTTATATTTATTTTCTCAATAAGAATGGGACAGTCTAAGTCACCGTTAACTAATTTGTAAAGCAAAATCTGATCCAATAACTGCCTACGATCAAACAAACTGTGGAGATTAAAATGTTTTAAACGACTTTTTGGTTTGGTTATGAAAGTTTTGGGGAGTCTGACGAGTACGTTGTGGTCTATATGGATGACATCTTAATAATTGCAAATCATGCAAAAGAGGCGCTTGAACGACTGAGATTGGTTCTTTAGGTTTACACGGACACAGGTTTTACCCTAAACCCCAAAAAGTGTTCCTTTCTGAAGCAGATAGTCGAATACCTCAATTTCGAAGTGTTCCAAGGTCAAATTCGACGTAACCCTAGGAAAATCGAAGCCCTAACAGCTTTACCACCACCAGAGACCATCACTCAATTGCGTCAATTTATTGGTTTAGCCTCCTAATTGAGACAGTTTGTGCCTAAATTTTCGCAAGTGATGGCACATTTGTATACTATGATACCCGACCGCAAAACCGAGCTCCATACAGACGCTAGTGCAATCGGTTAAGGTGCCATTTTGATTCAAAGGATTGATGGCGCACCACATGTAGTTACCTACTATAGCCGTCGCACCACGTCCGCCGAGTCGAAATACCACTCTTATGAATTGGAAACCCTTGCTGTCCTGAACGCTGTAAAACACTTTAGACATTTTCTGCATGGTCGTAAGTTCGTAGTCGTCACAGACTGTAGCGCTTTGAAATCGGCCCGTAAAAAACTGGACCTTACCCCAAGAGTGAAACACTTCTTTGTTAGTCATGAATGGGAACTAAATCGAATTCACATTATCATTGAGGTTAACTCGACTCAATTGAATGGTACCCGCTTCCTACCAAATCAGGACACATATAACACCAATACATTTTGACAGGATAAATTATTACTACGACATACCGAAAAAACACGCCATCTAGTGGTCCGATGGTGGACGAAGAGACATCAATACTATAGTTATAATCTACTTCGGATAAGCCAACCGTAACCTGCAGCGAAATAAGTGCGACGCTGGGGCGACAGGTGTCTATTGATAACTCCGTACGCAATACAAATATGTTGGATAAATAACTGTTACACCACCCCCTCCCTCAAAGTATTCCCTGCGTAGCATGCGCAGGGAATAATATCAACAGGGCCAACCTGAGAAATGCTAAATGAATTATATAGCTCGCGATGACCACACTAGTTGTGAGCAACACGAAGTCCAAACAAAACAATAACTACCCTTTCAAAAAAAACAAACAAAGTTAAAAGACCATACCCAATACCACAGAAGTGTCACTCTATTAACTACCCGAATCACTGTATGGTTCTCACATATGTGAATAACATAAAGTGAGCAGATGTGTGGTAAAAAGAGACCGCGCGACGCGAAGTGGGCAATCTCACAATCGGCCGAGCGACATAGAGACGGAACCGACATAGGGAGGAGAAGGATCAGAAGGTTGTTCCTTTTCACTATACTTCAAGATGTTCTTAATGTGATAGACTCCCAGATCCTTACCATCCAAATCCGACAGTTCATAGACTAAAGGAGAGCGTTTGGCGGTAATAATGCATTTCATAAATTTAGGCGCCAACTTTGCCGTAATGTTCTTAGCCTTGTTAGATATATACGATGCAGTTCCTTCAATCTCTCAAAGGACACTGGACTGTCAATGGAGACAGAATTAGGATGGGAAGGAATCTCTTCCTGTCTATAAAGAACACCATCCCCTATGAATTCCCGACCGTGAACAAGAAAATACGGGCTGAAACGAGTGGCTTCGCTTACAGCCGTGTTTAGGGCACACTGGAGTTCCACGAGTTCCATTTCTTGTGATGTGACTTCACATAGCAGGAAATTCCCTGAACCACGTTGCGAATAGCTCGCTCTGCCTGATTGGTCTGCGCATGATATCTGGGATTATAATAAATGTTAGGCATATTGTACTTAACTATTAAGTTCTTAAACGGTTTGCTGACAAACTGTGGGCCATTATCCATATAAATGGTTTTACAAACCCCGTGGATTAGGAAAACATTCCGTTCTATGAATCTCTCGACAGCAACGCCTGTAACTATCCTTATAGGACACAACATGACATATTTACTAAAATAGTCCGAAACCACAATTAAACGAACGTTTCCCTTGATGGAAGTAGGGAATCGACCCAGCAGGTCACAAGAGATGGCCTCAAAAGGTCTAGACACCCGTTTCGGATTCTCCATTAGGCTGGGACGAGTAGTGTTCACAGGTTTGTACTGCTGTAAGCAGTCTGTAAAGTCTCGCACTTGTTTACATATTCCTTGACACTCTCGTACATCTCAGACCAGTAATAGTGGAAGGCCAGGCGTTTATGGGGTTTCCAAACGCCCCTTGGGCACTTATGACGTCGTCATGGTACTTGGTGAGCAGGGATAACCTGTCTTCCAGCGGCACCACCAACTTCCAATCAAAATCAGAGGTCAGAGAGTAATTATTTTTTGATAGCCTGTATAAACAGTTATTACGTATATCAAAGTTGGGAAAATGCTGAGGGTTCTTCTTCACACTGTCTAGAGTGTGGAGATACCAAGAGTCCCTAGTAACGCTGGTGCCTATTGTGTCAATTTGAATTCGTGACAGAGCATCGGGTACCACATGGTCTGTACCTTTTCGATGCTCTATATCGACGTCAAACTGGCTCGACCTTATGCTCCAGCGCGCTAGGCGACCTGTCGTATTCTTAAGCTTGCGAACCACAGTAGCAAGGCGTGGTCCGTAACTACGGTGCATTTCTGGCCTTCCACGTACTGCCTGAACTGTTCCAGAGCAAAGATCACCGCTAGGAGTTCTCGCTCAGTGGTACTGTAGTTGACTTCGTTTTTGTTGTGTTCCACTCCCTCATGTGTCTGCGTGAGTACAGCAGCCACAGAGAAGGAGGACGCGTCAGTGAGAATCCTAAAAGGTAAAGAGTAGTCAGGCATTTTTAAAATAGGAGCGGTGACCAAAGCGGCTTCCAACAGGTTGAAAGACTCTTCAGCTTCACGCGTCTACTCAAATGGTACATTCTTAGAAGTTAATTTACATAAGGGTTGATAGACTCTATGTAAGAGATCCACATGCTCCTCAAAGGTGCTGGTCACAACGATTATGTCGTCCTGAAACGCAAATACCCTATTGTCGAACTCGGGACCAAACAGGCGGTCCATGAGGCGTTGCATCGAAGCTGAAGCTCCGATGAGACCGAAACACATAACGTTGTACTGAAAGAGACCCCTTTGTGGGACGGTGAAGGCGGTCTTCTCGGTGGATTGAGGCGAGTCATAAGGAATCTGCCAATACGCCGCACTTAAATCAATAGAAGTCAAATATTTTGCATTATTGAGATGGTCTAGGATTTGGTTGATATAAGGTAATGGATACGCATCGCTCTTAGACACAGAATTGAGCTTTCGAGAATCAAGGCACAATCTTAGGTCACCGTTCGCTTTCTCCACCATCACCACTGGTGAGTTCCACGCGGACTGAGATGGGGTCACTACTCCCATCTCCAACATCCGGTCCAGTTCCTCTTCCAGGGCTTTCTGTTTCAGGGAAGAGAGCGGATAGTACCGTTGCTTGATTGGCTTACTGTCGCCTGTATCTATGACATGATGCACCAGAGATTTCCGACCTAAACCTACCTTGTCCGTGTTGATCGTATCAAACTTCTCAATGATGCTGTTAATTACCCGCTTCTGATCGGCGGTCAAATTGTTGTAATCCTTTAGACCACTGTTGAGAGACAGAGCTTCCACAGGATTACAGTCGCTAAAGTTGGAAAGATTGATATCCTGAGAGATCAGTCTATCCCCCAATTGAAACTGTTGACAGAAGTCTACACCAAATATCATAGCAGTAGTAATGTCTGGAACAACATAGAACTTAATAACTCTGACAGCAGAATTATATTCAATAGGCAAAGAAATACAGCCCAGACATGGCAGATATGAGCCGTCTGCTCTAGTTAGACTAAATTTAGGGCTGATGCTTTCAAGCTCAAATCCTAATTCCAAAAAAATGTGGTGCGCTCCCTTACCCAACACAGAGCAAGCTGCACCCGAATCAAGTAAACCTAGAACATTTAAGTCCAGGATCTTAACCACTAAATACGGTCTTATATCATTATCCCGTTTGGTAAACCCTATCAGAGTGGTCATCAGACAGAGAAGCTCGCTCTGAACCGAATGGTGATCTCTTAACAAGGCCCTGACTTACTCGTTTTTTGGCTTGGCATTACATTTTGGACACTCAGGTACTTTGACTCCTTTTTGTCCATACCGGAAACACACCACATCTTTCGACTGTGTACAGCCGTAAGCAGTGTGGCCGCCTACACCACAGCGGAAGCATTTGCGTTCTGTTACATCCCTTATTTTGATGATATTGCATAGGAATGCAATACAATATTGCTGACTTGCAATAATAGCAAAATGACGTAAAT
This sequence comes from Arctia plantaginis, assembly GCA_902825455.1. Lineage (NCBI taxonomy): Eukaryota > Metazoa > Arthropoda > Insecta > Lepidoptera > Erebidae > Arctia > Arctia plantaginis. The sequence continues at coordinate 375,092 of CADEBD010000376.1, read as the reverse complement.
TTAACATTGCAGATCAGCAATAAATACACTATAAATACCAATCCTTTTCTTAAATTAGTTAGTTATTATTCTCTAGTGCTGATATAATTTGTGGTCTCTGACTACTTCGCAACCTTGGTTGGTTTTCAGCAAGGAATTCTAGAGCAATAATATACTTCGGGTCTATTCTGCCCTTCGCTGGGGCCAATAAAAACGCGTATAATCCGTGTTAAGTGGTGTTGTATAAGTTTGTGTCTATATTAAGTTGCCAAAAGTTGTGTAGAGTTATAAAATAAATAATTGTGATAGTCAGTGGTGGTTTTTTTTTTAAAAGTGCCGGACTGTCCAATCTAACATTTGGTGTCAGAAGAAAGGGGATTTTTGAAGTCCCTCTGGTCGCCTACTCCTGACGACGACCTGCTCGAAACACAACCTGGCCTTAACCAGTTCTTGAACTAAGTTGGCCACCTGCTGTCTCCGCCGTCTCTATGACGCTCCCTGAGGCCGCCGCCGACTCCGGACATCGCAGACAACGTGTCATCGAACTCCACTGTGCCCGAGGGGTCATTGCCCGGCACCGAGTTCATAATCACACGAGTACAAGACCACGACACACTTAACACCGACCCGTACGTATTGCAAAATCAGCAACGCTGCACATTGCGTCTATTTTGCGTTTATTTTTTGTCACTGACATATTTTTGCTAATTTCAGTCTTAATTTTTGCTCCCTTTTTATATAAAAATGGTTAACGAAAGTGGTAAACTTGAAAAGAAAAACGCTCAGTCGTGTTCAAGTATACAAAGCATAGGATCAGAGGAATTAAATTTTTCAAATTTGACTAAGTTTATAAAACCTTTCGATGGTGATAGAAACAGGTTAACAGCCTTTATTAGAAACTGCGAAAACGCGTTAAACTTGGCCACCGCATCGCAACATAACATCCTCTTGCAATATATAATTCTACAATTGGAAGGTAAAGCAGAGTCCGCCTGCTCTTTAAAATTTTTTGAAAATTGGTCTGAGTTGAAACAGTTTTTAAAATCAACTTTCAGGGAAACCAAGCATAGAGATCATTTATTATTAGACTTACAAAATTGTAAACAAAAGTCTAATGAAACGGTTACACAATATAGCCTACGATTAGAGACATATTTAATGCGATTACAAACTGACATCACACATTCTACTAGGGATCTTAGTGAATTAAAGGGCCGAATCGCCAGCACAGAAGACTTAGCACTGCATACGTTCTTGATGGGCTTACCGAGTCATATCTCTAACGTTTTAAGATGTCGCAACCCTACAACTTTACACGAGGCTATAAACCTGGCTATTCAGGAGGAAAAACTACAAAATTATATTCAGTCTACTAGACCAATTGAAAATAAACTTAGGTGTAGATATGCGGTAAAATAGGTCATTCGGATAGAAATTGTTTCAACAATCGACAACGTCCTGTACATACTCTTAGTAACCAACCTCAAATATCCTACCAATCACAACCCTCTTCCTCTTTTAATGCGCAAAATAATACCAATTTATTCTGTAAATATTGTAAAAATCCCGGTCACGACATAACGCAATGTCGAAAGCGCCAATATAATGATTCCCGTAACAATTATTTAACTAACAAGCCACAAAGGCAAGTTAACAATGTTGGCGAACTAGCTCACTCTGAAATTCAAGATTTTAACTGTAATTCATTAGAGTCAAACACGTATGATCATTTAAACTGAATAAGATTCCGGTCCCGCGTCGTACGGAATCATCAATACAAACCGACGCTGACGCCTCTAATATCCCCTTAACTATATCTAATAAAACTTTTATATTAAGTAATACTCGTAATAAGAACCATATTAATTTTACTAAATCTAATATCCTTACTAAATCCTTTACATCTCAACCCCAGCAGTTGAGTCATAATACCAATCTTACTATTTCTACATCTCGCGTTAATAAGCCGAGTCCTACTATTTCTACTAAATCATTTACATCTCAACCTCAGTGGTTGAGTCATAACGTTAATGGTACCAATTCTACTATTTATACATCTCCAGCTAGTAAGCGGAGTCCTACTATATCTCTAACATCTCAACCGAAGCAGTCGAGTCATAATAATAATATTAAGTCTACTATTTCTACATCTCGGGAAAAACCGGGTCTTACTACTTCTCCTTTGTCTAATACATCTCAACCACAGAAGTTGAGTCTCGAAAACTATCATACTAAATCTACTATTTCTCCTAAATTCTCTACACCTCAACAATTGCAGGTGAATTATACCACGTTTCATCATAATAATAACAAGCCAAATACCCTTAAAAAGTCTACTAATTCTAAAACTACTATATCCGTCAGTCCTACTAAATCTTACAATTGCTTAGAAAACCATTTCAGTACAACATTTAATTTAACAGAAAATAATAAATGTAATTCAGAAATACAATCTAATATATTTCAACTCAATTACAATAAGAAAACGCATTTGCCTCATATCTATGTCAAGACGAAATATACAAACAAATTACTAGTTTTATTAATCGATTCCGGTGCAGGAATCTCTCTAATAAAAGAGAGTTCTTTACAAGTTCAACCCAAATTAACACCTGAAAGTGTCCAGTTTAAAGGCATTGATAAAGACGCCGAATATTTTAAGAGCTTGGGACATTTTCAGTTAGATTTTATATTTCAGAATAATAAAACTGTTTTCGGTAAATTTCACGTCATATCAGACTGTGTAGATATCGAATTTGATGGTATAATTGGTAATGACTACCTAAAATCTCATAATGCTAATATCGATTTTAAACATAACGTCTTAGATATACATGGTAACTTAATACGAATATCACTAAACCCGAATATATCATTCCATCGCGCTCGGAAATGCTTATAGATTGTAATGTACTAAATCCTGAAGTAATCACGGGTTACGTCGATAAGTCTAAAATTCAGAAAGGTGTATTTATGTCTAGTTGTCTCGTTACTCTTAAAGAAAATAATCATGTCACTGTTTCAGTCCTCAACACTACTAATAAGGAAGTAAAAATAAAATCCCTTTGTGTAGAACTAATTCCCTGTGATTTGATAGAAGAATTTTCATATAAAATTAATTCTGTTAATCATTCTAATTCCAAAGTATTGGTGTCAAACAGATCTCACGAAGTTCAGAAACTGATACGGACTTCCCACCTTAACCCTGAAGAATCAACGGCTTTACTTGACTTATGCTCAGAATACTCAAATCTGTTCCACCTAGAAGGAGATACTCTTACTTGTACAAGTACCTTAGAACATAAAATCAAAACAACTAGTTCACAGCCTATTCATGTCAAAACATATAGATATCCCGAATGTCATAAAGAAGAAGTCAACAAACAAATAAAGAAAATGCTAGATCAAAACATAATAAAACCCTCTGATTCCCCCTGGTCTTCTCCTATTTGGGTGGTACCAAAGAAGCAAGATGCTTCTGGCCAAAAGAAATGGCGTATTGTCGTAGACTATAGAAAACTGAACATTACTGTCGGAGACGCTTATCCTATTCCTAATATTACAGAGATCCTAGATCAATTAGGTCATAGTAAGTACTTCAGTACGTTAGACCTGGTGTCAGGTTTCCACCAGATTGGTATGAGCACAGAAGATGCTACCAAAACTGTTTTTTCGGTCCCTAATGACCACTTCGAATATACTCGAATGCCTTTTGGGTTAAAAAATGCACCTGCCACTTTCCAAAGATTGATGAATACCACCACGATGGTCTCCACTGCTTCATATATTTGGATGACATCATCTGCTATTCTCACTCACTCTCTTCTCACATAGATAAACTTAAACTCATATTCGAGGCTCTTAGAAAGCATAATCTTAAGTTACAGCCAGATAAGTGTGAGTTCCTAAGACGGGAAGTCGCATATTTAGGTCATACTATTACCGATAAAGGCGTATCTCCTAACTCCGACAAGGTAAAAGCCGTATCAAACTATCCTACTCCCAGAAACCCGAAGGAAATAAAATCCTTCCTTGGCCTGATAGGATATTATAGTAGATTCATAAAGGATTTCTCTAAAATTACAAAACCTCTAACTTCATTACTTCGTAAAGATTCTACTTTCGATTGGACTCAAAATCAAGAAAATGCTTTTAACTCTCTTACTCTCTCTTAAGTCTATGTTAACAAGTGCTCACATTCTTCAATATCCTGATTTCTCGAAGGATTTTATATTCACAACAGATGCTTCAAATTATGCCTTAGGTGCAATTCTTTCACAGGGCGAAATGGGCAAAGATCTTCCTATTGCAAATGCTTCTCGAACTCTTAATAGAGCAGAAGGTAATTATAGTACCACCGAGAAAGAACCTTATATCTACGGTAGAAAGTTTAAAATAGTAACTGACCACCGTCCTCTTGTTTGGCTTTTTAATTGTAAAGATCCCTCAAGTAAACTAGTTCGATGGAGACTTAAATTAGAAGAATATGACTACGAAATCGCTTATAAGTCCGGTAAAACAAATCTTAATGCTGATGCCTTATCTCGTCCTCCCATATATAATATTGATGATATAGATCTTAGTAATGATATAACTTATGGAAATTTCCATCGATCTCGTTCTAGTCCAATGGTTTTTACTACTGTAGTTCACGAATTCAATCAAAGTCTTTTGAAGACATCCTGCAATACTATTGCTTATCCGACATCAATCGATCTAGATTCTTCTAACCCTTACTGTGAAGAAATAATTAACCTTTTAGATAACGTAGAAGTCTTTAAAAACTCTGAAAAGGAATTATATTCTGTAAAAACTTCCAATATTAATAATAAAACATATTTTCACATGTTTGCTAAAGTACATCATTATGACTCTTGTAATTACAGAGACATATTTAACGTTTTAAACAATCTTCGTAATGAATTAATTATATTTCATCCCGATCCCATGTAAAAGAAATCTCTATGTCTGATTTTTCCAATCCATTTGACAAGCTTCAATTTTTAATGATCTATGAAATCATTTGTTTTAATTTCCATAACACTAATATCACCGTAAACATATATCAAAATAAAATAATTTACCCAACCCCTAACGAAGTTCCTACAATATTGAAAGATAATCATGACTCGCCTATCGGCGGACATATTGGTTCATCGCGGTTATATAATAAATTAAAGGAATCTTACTACTGGAAAGGTATGAAAAACGATATTGAATCGTATATTAAACGTTGTCCACTTTGCCAACTAAATAAAGCTCTACGCGCCTGTAATAAAGCTCCAATGGAAATAACTTCTACTTCTCTCGAACCTCTCCAAAAAGTATCTACTGATATTGTTGGTCCTTTACCCGAATGCGGTTCTGAAAGATATAAATATATAGTTACTTTTCAAGATGATTTGACAAAATATTCCATGGCCTATCCTATTACTAACTCAACGGTTGAACAAACAGCTGATTGTTTACTTAAATTTATCTGTCACTTCAGCATTCCCAAAACTCTATTATCTGATCAAGGTGTTCATTTCATTGCAGAAGTATATAAACAAATCACATCTCTATTTAAAATTAACATCTCTTTTCTACTCCATATCATCCTCAAACTAATGGGGCTCTTGAACGAAGTCATGCCACTTTAAAAGAATATTTAAAGTCCTATGTCAACGATAATCAAGACGATTGGCACAAATATCTTCCAACATCTATTATTTCTTACAATTCTTCTGTACATTCTTCTACTAATTTCACACCTCATGAGTTGTTGTTTGGTTGTAAACCTCATCTACCTAGTTCTATCTACGATATTGACCCAACGGCAACCTATCCTGATTATGTTAAAACGCTAAAACAAAAGCTAATCAATACCAGAAATATAGCCAGAGAAAATATCCTCCGTAGTAAAGAAACTTCAAAAAAATATTATGATAAAAACACTAGAGACATTTCTTATAAGGTTGGAGATATGGTGTATGTGAAGCACCATCACAGACTGCGTAAAGCTCTTTCTAGTATCTGGAAAGGTCCATATAAAATAATTAGAAAAGAAAAGAAAAGAAAAGAAAAGAAAAGAAGTACATGGCAATAATAATGTCACTCTTTTAATCAATCGTAGACATGTTAGATATAATTTGGACGAAATTAAATTAGCTTTTAATGATTCTCTTCCAGGGCCAAAGCTATCAAATTTTGTTCTAATATAAAGAAATACATAAGAGTTCATATAAGTAATGTTTGATGAATTGGAATGATGCGTAATTTTTTTTAATTGATGAAGAAAGTCACAATCATTAAAAATAATATTCATTTATTGAAATATATTTTTTTACAAACATATCGTATGTGTATTTTTTAATTCTAATAACTCAATTAAGATGATTAACATTAAAATGATTATATAAAATTAAAAATGTAAAAATACCTATAACACCACGCTTAAATATAGAAACATATTGAATTAAAATTATCGCAATATATATATTTCTTATTGATCAGCAAGATTGACATCTTACACCCTGTGAGCTTCAGGATCTAAAATAAGTTCATCAACCTTGAGAAGGTGTAAAGTATCTTCATCGAGCTCCTTAACATTTTATGCATATGGTTTTCTTATGCTCGTTATATATGGATCTGAGGTGTAAAGTAGTGTATTCAACACATCTACGTTTGTAGCTATTCGAGAGCATTTCCGAGCATGGTGTAAGCGAATTTTTTTATAGTCCTTAATGCGAGATTCTTGAGTATCTTCTGAAAGTTGTCCAATTGGTAATACTGCGAAATGGTTTATGATACTCTCTCCGTGAATTAAAATTTTGTGGACAGATGATGGCATGTAATACCAACTATATTTACTCACGTATATTCTTGCTGTTTCCAGAGCATAATTACCAAATTTCTTACTATCTACCACTATACCAGATGACAAAGCCTGTAAAATTATGTATAACCGTTTAATTAAATCAATGTCAACTCCTGTGATATCAGCAGAACAGGCAGCATTGTAAAAAAATCTTCTAGCAGTATTGCCATCATTACTATTTCCCGTCCCCTGTCGTGGTTTGTCAATATTTAGACCCAACTCTTCACGAAATCGCTTCTGTACTTCAGCCTTTTGTTCTTGTTTGAGACTTTTTTTTCTTCGCTTGTAGCAGACCACGTTTGGAAAGATAGATTATATGATATGTGTAAAATCATTTCCATGCAACGAATCCAAGCATGTAATGTAGATAATCCGTATTGATAAGCATTTTCATTTTTAGGCCTGGCTGTTACTTTTGTTAAATCATTCATTTGTCTAGGAGTTGCTCCGCATATTGTACATGTGGAACTAGAAGGCGTATCTGTTAAAACTTGTGCCACTTTTAAGTCTATCATCGTCAAAAAAAGTTCATGCTTGACTTGAACTCCCACGCCTTCTTTATTAATTACTGATGGAAGCAAAGTTTGTATTTGATTTTTTATTTCATCTACAACAGATTTAGTTTTTTCTGGTGTTTCTTTGCAAAATTCTATAGATATAGGCCGACAAAAACGAACAGATGAAGGCACTGGATTTTGCCATATGATGGCGCCTGTTTTCTCGTAAATTAATCTGATAGGTACAAAAGAAGTAATAAATAAATTTGCATCGGAAATAAGTTCAGACTCCTCTGGTAGAGGTTGCTTGTATTGGCTTTGTCCAGATGACCCATCACAACCCCATTTGCTATATAATATTAAATGTTTTTGTCCATTCTTGTAAACTGTATCTATACATAAAATTCGAGCTGCAGTGTGATCTAATAGATCTTGAACTCTCAATATTTTTGCATAAGTATTTGTGATTTCGATTGTTGATGATGGTGGATAGCATCTCTGTTTTAGTTTTTGTATTTTGTAGTATGGTGGAAATAAAGAACAGTTTCTTTCATCTGTAACGTTCCTGAGATACAGATATTGTACCTTTGTTAGTTCCAAGTCGATGAAGACACTTAAGGCTTCTTCATCTGTAAGCTCTTTAATTATTTTTGCATCATCTAATTGATTTATAACGAAAACCTTTTTCTCTGCCAACCTTAATTTTTCAACAGCTTTTGCTTCAGTTCCTTCTCCTATAGAACGCAATCCTTGAAGATATGCGCTTAGAATGTGCTCCAAACCATATTCATTTAGCAAAACGGTGTTTTTCCTTTTTTTGCTCGATTCTGAAGAGTCTCCATATGACACACACGGTCTTCCTCTTTTACCAGAAGAAGTAGACGGTGTAGAGTCGAGTGTGAAATGTGTTGAACTTGGTAACAATATTGGATGTTTCAGCTGTTCATCTAAAGGTGCCCTATCAAGCCTACCTTGAACTCTCATTATACCGATTTGATCAAGATAAGGACATAATGATTTCAGTCTGCTTGATTTTAACTTTAAATGTCCCTTCTCCTCTAATTGTGTTCGTTCAATTGTAAATATTTGTTTTTGTGTTCTTATTATACAACAATCTAAAGCATCTTGAATTTCTTGATTTTGTAAATATGTTTTCTTGTTAGCTGTTCCTTTTAAAAATCTTCGACAATACGCTATTACCCTTAACAATCTTTTTAAAGAGGAAAATCGTTCAAAAAAGTCGGCATCATCTGGTACGGTGGCGAAATGAGTTTTGACTGACTGTTCTAAATTTGTGTGAGCTTCCATTGGTCTTTTGTATGTAATAATGTTGTCTCTTAAAAATTGAGGTCCAGAAAACCACAATGTATTATGCACCAACAAACTTGGGGACACTCCTCTAGAGGCGCAATCTGCTGGGTTTTCTTTAGTCGAAACATGAAACCATTGCGACGCCTCCATCGAGGTTAAAATTTCCGATGTGCGATTACCCACGAACGTCTTCCATCTACTGGGATGACTACTTAACCATGCAAGTACAATGGTAGAATCAGTCCATGCCTTAATCTTGTCTTTCGATATTTTCAAAATATCGGCCACTTCTATCAAAAGTTTTGATAACAAAACTGCTCCACACAGCTCCAACCGAGGAATGCTCACTTGCTTTATTGGAGCTACTCTAGACTTTGCGGCCACTAATGCTACAGTGATACTACCTTTAACATCAGTTATTCGCAAGTAAACAACGGCAGCATAGGCGTTCTTTGAAGCGTCACAAAAACCATGAATCTCAATATCGTCACCAGACTTCACCTCAAACCAGCGAGGAATCTGAACATTAGCAATAAGCGATAGTTCTTCACGGTAAGTTGCCCATTCCTTTTGTAAATCCACTGAAATGCTTTCATCCCAGCCAACACCCGCAAGCCAAAATTTTTGGATGAATATTTTTGCTATCACAATACTGGGAGCTAACCAGCCCAGCGGGTCAAACAAGCGTGCTATATCTGATATTATAGTTCTTTTGGTTATGGATGTGGTATTCAGCGGTGGAAGATTCAGCGTGTACTGGAAGAAATCCTTGTGACGATTCCAGGTAAGTCCTAGAATTTTAGTTGTGCTGTCTGTCTTCATTTCTATAGCTTTTTCATAATTATTTTCTATATTCGGTGTCCTATTTGCATCCATAGCCTTTCCATCCTCCTTGATTTCATCTGTGTCCTTTTGTTTAATTGAATTAATTTTTTCTAATAATTCTTGACTACTGCTGTTCCACTTTTGTAGTAGAAAACCTCCTTTTCTCAATAACTCCGTAATTTGATTAACTATATCAACACCCTCCTTAACATCAGAGCACCCCGTCATCAAGTCATCCATATAGAAGTTATTGAGGACCCTATCCGCAACAAGTGGATACTGCGTGCCTTCATCATAGGTTATTTGGTGCAAAGTCCTTACAGCTTGATATGGGGCCGACGCTGTACCAAAGGTAACGGTAACTAGTTCATATTCCCTTATCTCACTTGTAGGTTCATCGCGCCAAAGTATCCGTTGGTACATGACGTCTTCCTCGTGCATCTGTATCTGACGGTACATTTTAATGACGTCAGCCACCAGCCCTATCGGATGTACTCTCCACTTTGTAACGATGTGTCTCAAGTCAGCCTGTAAGGTAGGTCCAACCATTAGAGTGTCATTCAAAGAAACTCCGTTTTTATTTTTTTTCCGATGCATTAAACACAACTCTTACCTTTGAAGTGGACTTATCTTCCCTGATGACAGCATGATGTGGTAGGTAAACGGCTATTTCTTTTTTATCATCCTTTTCATTCACAGGTTTCATGTGGCCTAAATGTAAGTATTCATGAATAACGTCTGTATACATTTCTTTCAAATCTTTGTTCTTCTCTAGCCTTCTTTCTAATGCCTTGAGCCTTGTTTCAGCGATATTACGCGAGCTGCCCGCCTTACATGGAGGATCTTCGTCTCTGAAAGGTAAGCGCACGATATACCTTCCGTCTTCTCTTCTTTTAGTCGTAGCCTTATAAAGCTCTTCACAGCGTAGTTCTTCTGGTGTGAGTATCTTATTTTTTGGTAGTAGCTCTTCGATCTCCCAAAATCTTTTAAGGAGGTCGTCTTCCTTAACTTGTGCTACATGTGTGAACATAATACTACCACGGCTGATGTTTGAACTTGCATCTCCCTTGGTCACTGCACCTGATAGAATCCATCCTAATGTGGTGTTCTGAGCGATCATCGCACAAGATGGGCTTCTTCTCATACCTTCCTTTAAGATGCAACTGTAAGCTTCTGCACCCAGTAAAATGTCGATTCTATTGGGTTGATCGAATTGAGGATCAGCTAAATCTAGGGCTGCCACATTCACCCAATCGAACGCATTTTTATCAGTGCGCTGTTGAGGTAAGTGCGAAGTTATTTTGTTTAAGACATAGGCATCTAACTCCAATGTAAATGTTTGATCTACACGTGATTGAATTTTTAGGTGTACCATGTACCTTGCAATATTTGAACTATTGCCTAAGCCAGACACAACTCCTTGAATTGGGATCCTGGGCAGTCTTAGGTACTGCACTGTAGCCTCTGTAATTAAGCATGCTTGCGATCCCTGGTCAAGTAAAGCTCTTACTACGTGATACTTACCTGTTTTAGACTCTGCTTTTACTAGCGCAGTGGCTAGTAAAACCTGTCGAGATAAACTAATATTTTTGGCAAGGCAAGATATGATATGTGCAGAAGAAGTCCTATTACCTGAAGTATTTGCTGCTGAAGCGCCATCATCTCCGACTACGACATCATTCAAATGTAATAAAGAATGGTGACGTTTTTTGCATAGTTTGCAAGCGGTTTGTTTTTTACAGTTGGCTACCGTATGATTGCTACCCAAGCAATTAAAACAAATTTTATGGTTTGCTACAAAGTCTCGCCTGCTATTTATAGACTGCTTGGCGAACTTCTTACAAAAGCATAATTTATGATCCTCGGAACAGTATTCGCACTGGATACTGCTTGAACTCACGGCCAACAAAGATTTATGACCATGCGAATTACTGCCCCGATGAGCCATTGCCCTTTTTGGTTCTATACACTCTAAAGCCCGGAAACGATTTTCAATGAAAGTAGAAAATTGTGCATACGTAGGCAATTCATCGGAGTCCTGATTGCTAACGTGCAATTCCCACTGCTTACGCGTTTCGGTATCTAGTTTAAAAGTTACAATATGTATAATGATAATGTCCCAGGTGGTGACATTAATGTCTAAGTTTCTTAATGCACCAAGACAATCATTTGTGGTATCGAGCAGTTCCTTCAATGAAGTCGCTGACTCGACATATATACGGCTTTGTCCAAAAAGTCGTTTCATAATAGACCTGACTAAATATTTTTTATTACTATAACGTTTTTCTAATTTTGACCAACACTGACAATAGTTTGCTTCGGATATCGGAATGTGCCTAACTAACTGTTCGGCTTCTCCATTGAGATGTGTTTTAAATAGTGCATCCTTTGAACATTATCTAAACTATTGTCATTATGGACTAGGGACAGAAACAAGTCACGGAACGTAGTCCATTCTCCGTATCTGCCACTAAAACACGGTATAGCAATTTTTGGTAACTTAACATAACTAGTTTGTGTCTTTGATTTACTACTACATTCTTCGGCTTTGACCGACTCTTTTTCCCTACGATGTTTATTTAACAAAGACTTCATTGAACAACTGTAATTAACATATGTATCTTCAGTATCATCATACATCTCCTGTAACTGTGGAATATCTGCCCTCTTATAATTAGCATGTATGTTTGTATGACAATCTTTAAATACACTCCAATTCTTTTCTAATAAGTCTTGTTTTACTTCAATATATTCTACAGTTAATCTGTCTTTTGGACTTTTTTTAAAGTTAGTAAAACTTCTCTGGATTACACTTTGACTTTCCCGTAAAACATTAAGTTGACCTTCCATTTTTGCCACAAGTACTACGTAAATAAATTAAACAAGAAATATTTTTCACCTCTAAAATTCAACTCAAATTTTCTAAGTGTAAAAATTATGCAAAAATTTTACAAGTGTTTTTAGAACCGTTTACTGTCGGTGGAATTTGGACATAGCCTCCTCGTTCCCCCGTTTTCTATAAAATATACTAAGTCCTTAACTAACATGCAACTTAAAACCAAATAAAGTATTTTTTTTTCTTCACAGACAATAGAATTCTAAGTCCAAATTTTCTTGATATTATAAGTTAAAATCTTCTTTAAAATAAAGTTCATAATCGCTGCTAAATGTGGTATTGTAAATATTTGCACTTGATAATATAGAATAAATAATTGTACTCACGATTGCACTTCACTATTTAAAGTATAGGAACACAACAGTCGGCTTACTCCAAACACCTCCTCTCTGAGATGTCAAACGGCTGCTCCTGTTGGTGGTGTCCTCTGTTGACAGCTTTGCGATGCGATGACTAGGCGTCCACCGGTGTCGCTGCTGTGCTGCTGCCTCGTACTGTTGCCGCAGCGATCCACTGCGAGTACGGGTGGGACGGTCGAACTCGACCGTTGCACTAAAAAGGATGGTTAAGCACCACCCTAGCTTTCGACTTGAAAGGACCAATGTTTATTGATCTATTGAACTAAGAACTACTAGAAGGGTTGGGAACAAATGAAACCACAACTGTGTTCTGATCTAGGAGCTGTAATTCTCGCTTACAAAACTTTAACATCTGCTTATATGCATATCGCGGGTAACATACCATAGCGCGATGTAGCCGTTTAATACAACGCCATCTATCGAACACAATCTTCAACTTATGATCAACATAATTATAATACTATGTTACTTTGATTTTAAACATTGGGCAAATCATTGATGTAAATGAGAAATAGTAAGCACCCTATCACGCTACCCTGAGGAATTGAGGCTTTTACATCTAATTCGTTAGAGCGAATTTTTTCTATTTGACAAGTTGTTTCATTAAAAAAATCTATTTCGACTATTTGCTTTCTGTCCGTTAGGTATGATGAGAGCCACTTATGAGCCTGTCCTCGTATGCCTATACCATACAACTTGTGCAACAAGATGTCAAATTGCACTTTGTCATAGGCCTTGGTCATATCAAGCAGTACACCTATTGCATATTTTTACAATGAACTGTGTATTTTAAGAAATATATTAACAATGTTTACACTTCGGGTAGTTTCAATAAACTGTCTCGACCGCCAACAATATTCACCTTTTATACACTAAAGCATTTCCGTCTTAAAATAATATATAAACTTAATTCAAAACTGAAATTAACCGTTACTACATAATAATTAATCTGATTTATAATTAATTTCTATTTAATATTAAAATTATTAAAGGAACGTTTTATTACAGTCAATATTGCTTAGCGATATTACTACATAATCACGTTTCAATATGCAAATCTTAAAATTAATACAGTATAACTTTAAATTAGATAAAGATATAATTACTACTTACTTTTTAAGATTATCATAACAATACTCCTTTATTTAATTTATATTAGTGCTGATATGATGTCAAATCTATTTTTGATTAATGTAAGTCAATACATACTATAATTTTACATGATTTAATTATAATAAATTTTAATGAATTATGAGTTAAACAAAGTTAAAATTAAATATTAATGTTAAAATAGTTATCAAATACGATACTTCTTAAATTTAATTTATTTAGCACTCATTATGACGTCATATCAACATTCTGTTAATATAAAATTAGTACAGCGCCCATACGGCCATTCTGATCCAGCGCACTCCTCGCGCTGAACAATTAAACAGGCTCATCTAACTTATCCTAATACCTTTTATTTATTATTTAATGTTACACAGGGCTTCACCCAATGATAGGATTTTAGCCAGCAGCATGAGTCATCCATCACGGAATCTAACAAACAAGGCTTCACCCATTACGGGATCTTAGCCAACCCAAAGGCATCACCACCATCGGATCTAGCCAACACAAGGCATCACCCATCACGGGATCTAGCCAACACAAGGCATCACCCATCACGGGATCTAGCCAACACAAGGCATCACCCATCACGGGATCTAGCCTACACAAGGCATCACCCATCACGGGATCTAGCCTCCAAGACCGGGTATTGAGGAAACGCATGGTTGCCAGCCAGCGTTTTAGGAAGGAACTTTGGATAGGAAAAATAAATATTCAAATAATCATTACTCACTCATCCGCCCATACGGCGCCCTCTTCATCAAAGGAAGGATCCGTCTGAGCTACTGGTGCCGGTCGTAAAAAGTCATGGCTAGCGATCCTTTCACTACACCCGCGAAGGTTAACGCGCTTCAATTTATAACGGTCGTTAGGCAATACTTCTAAGACCTCCATAGGCCCTTCGAATTTTGAACCAAGTTTTGTAGTATGTCGTTCATGACGACGCATGAGGACAAAGTCACCGATTTTAAATGGGTTTATGCTAGCTTTACCTTTGTCAAATCTGAGTTTGTCTTGAAAAGATCGCTCGTCCATCCTCTTTTTACAAGAAGACCTCACAGATTCCAAGTCCTCGGTCACTTCATCATCGTCAATCTGTAAAAGCTTAATAGTTGGTGGTGAATATATTTTTTTCGAATAGCAATTCCATTGGGCTTTTGCCGGTACTTTTGGAGACAGTGCAATTGATAGCTAACTGTAAATCCTGAATAGCATTGTGCCATGGTTTATTAAGCTCGATAACCGACATAATTATCTCTAATAATTTTCATGATGCGCTCTACCTGACCATTCGCCCTGCTGGCCCCCTTAGCCACAACATGATGTTCGACACCATACTCGCGGCAACAATTATTAAATTCAGTCGAAGTCATACTTTTGTCTTGATCTGTTATAAGACGAGTTGGAGTGCCGAATATAGTTATAGAAACATCTAATAGCTGATGATGAAGTGCGGTCGTTGGTGTAAATTAAATTAACATACTTCGTGAAACTATCTATAAAACAAACGCGTTTACGCAGGGCACGTTTACCGTTCATACAGCCGGTAATATCGGCATGCACAGTATGAAAAGGCACTGCAATTTTATCTATCGGATGTAGCGACACTTGCTTTGCTCCTGAAGGTCCTTTACGAATTTTACAACTGACACAATTTTCTACAAATTTACGCACTAGTTTAGACATGTCAGGAAACCAATATTGTTCTCTTATTTTAGCAAGTACTTTCTCCAAACTAAAATGTTGTAAAGAATCGTGATAGTGGCAAATAAGGCTCCAGCGGTAATTACGTGGAACGATAATGAGTTTGCGAGTGTTATTATCTATCTGGACCTTACGCCTCAACAACTTATCCTGTAAAAAAACATACGTGTCTGCGATTGTCTGGGGTATCGAATCAGACTTTAGTTGATCGACAATGTTTTTTAACACTAGGTCGCGCTTTTGCTCAATAAGAAGCCAGTTATGGTCAAGAGTTGACGAATTTATCGAAAAACGTAATGTTTCGGATACC
This sequence comes from Arctia plantaginis, assembly GCA_902825455.1. Lineage (NCBI taxonomy): Eukaryota > Metazoa > Arthropoda > Insecta > Lepidoptera > Erebidae > Arctia > Arctia plantaginis. Next base: position 359,242 of record CADEBD010000376.1, on the reverse strand, counting down.
TGATTATTATATTTTGAAACACTAGGTTGATCTAATGGGTTGCGACTAAAGTAATCAGCATGAGTTAAACGGTCTCCTTACGGTATTCTACCTCAAACTCAAAATTTTGGAGAAACGCCCACCAGCGGTGTACCCTAGGAGTAAGCTCCTTTTTATACCTTGAAGCCTTAAGTGAATTGCAGTCAGTTAATGATTCGTTAATAAGTAATTCTCGCTTTATAGAAATACCTTCTTTATTAACCGTTACACTAAGACCCGGCGTGCTTACAATATCATAGCCAAAAAAGATGTCGAAATGAGTTTGAGTATCGGCTATATCGGCGTATACGGCGTTAACATCCTCCCCCCGTTGAAACTTGAATGGTTCAACTGCCATCAGCTCTTCTTCCGTTGGCATTGGACAGATGCGAACCAGGGGTCTTCGCACGGTTCCTCTAATGGTATGGATGTCCGCGACGCGAGATACGCCATCCGGTCCAGGGAACAGTTTTGTAACTCGTCCTAGTCTCCAGCATAAGGGGGAACATCATCTTCTTGTAGCAACACCATGTCCCCAATTTTCGTAGTTGCCTTGTTGGTTTTCCACTTGCGGCGGTGTTGCAACTCCACAATGTATTCGCGCTGCCATCGAAGCCAAAAATGTTGCAGTATTTGCTGTAGTCTTGCGTATCGCTGTAAGTTGTTAGAGTTACAGTCTTTCAGGTCAGGTGATGGTAGTGCGTTGAGAGCACGACCAATGAGAAAATGCCCTGGGGTGAGGCAGTGGAGATCGTCAGGAGAAATGGATAAAGGACAGAGAGGTCTACTATTCAAAACAGCCTCTACCTGTGCGAAAAGAGTTGAAATCTCTTCAAAAGTTAAATGAGAGTTTCCCATTACACGCCTAATATGAAATTTTGCTGAACGTACTCCAGCCTCAAAGATGCCGCCAAAGTGAGGAGGGTAAGTTGGAGAAAAATTGAATTTTGTACCTTCCGAACATGCAAAATCAGATAGGTGATTTAGGTTTATTTTAAAATTGACATTAATTTCCTTCGCCCCTGCCACAAAGTTCCGACCATTGTCGCAAAATACTTCCGTTGGCCTACCTCTTCGTGACACAAATCTACGGAAAGTCATAAGGAAAGCGTCCTTTGACAAATCACTAACCGCTTCGAGGTGTGATATTTTATATCTTAAAGAAATGAAAAAACAAAGATAGCATTTACTTATAGTGGCATCACGACCTCGTTTATTTGAAATAAGAAACGGACCAGCAAAGTCCATTCCCACGGTTTGAAATGGAAAAATGGGTATAACGCGCTGCGAGGGTAGATTTCCCATTATAGGGGCAATCGTTTTACCCTGTAGACGTCTACATGTGTAGTAATTACGGAAGGTGCGTCTTGCTAAATGTCTGCCGTTTACAGGCTAAATATATTCTCTGACAGTAGCCAGTAATAGTTGTGGCCAGCATGCAACCCGCGTTTGTGTTCGTATTCAAATATCAATCTAGTTAAATGGTGAGAAGCATGCAGTAAAATTGGATGTTTTCTCTCATAATTTAAATCCGATAAATCCAACCGACCACCAACACGGATGATGTTATGCTCATCTAAAAATGGAGTCAGTGATAAAATATTTGATTTAGGACTTAAGGGTTTTTTTATTACATAACAAATTATATTCGTCTAAAAATGATTCTTGCTGTGATAGCCGACATAAATGACGAAACGAATTAGTTAATTCCTCAACGGTTAAATTGCCTGAATTTCGTTTATTTTTATTTTTTAAGTTATTTATGAATCTTAAACCGTAAGCAAAAGATCGTTTAAGTTTAATCAAACTAGAGTAATTTTGAAACAAAATTACATGATTTGTTTTCATTGAAATATTGCAAGTAATAGCAGAATCAGGTTTGGTATCAGGTAGCTTGATTATATTAATATTAGTTTTTAAGATAGGCCATGTATCTTCGGGCTCCATGAGAAATGACGGGCCTGACCACCATAACTTAGTACTAGCAATCTGATCGGGGCGTATTCCCCTTGATATAAGGTCAGCGGGATTAACAGACGTAGGTACATAGCGCCATGATGACAAGTCTGTTAATTCCGATATTTCACAAACCCTATTTGCGACAAATATCTTAAGATTTTGAGGACTAGCTCGAAGCCAGCCTAGTACAACTGAGGAATCGCACCAGTGTACCTGATAATTAATTGTACATCTGAGTGAATCCGTGACAGCTTTGCATAACCTTGCTGCTAGTAAATCTGCACATAATTCAAGTCTGGGAATGGTTGTACCCTTAATTGGAGCAACTTTAGACTTAGAACAAAGCAACCTAACGGTCACCATGTTCGCTGCATTAAAAGATCGCAAATAAATGCAGGCACCGTATGCATGTTGCGATGCGTCACTAAATGAATGAAGTTCGATAGAAATGGGTTCATCGCAAATAGCTCTTCGTGGAGCTTTAAGCAATAGAAGAGATGCTGAAGTCAAAGTAAATCTCTCCCATTCTCTTTGAATATCATCAGGGATAGGAGAATCCCAAGTTAAATTTTGAAGCCACAATTGTTGTAATAGGATTTTCATTTTTATTATGCATGGGCTAATCAACCCCAAGGGATCAAAAATTTTAAATATAGAAGATAGCATAGATCTTTTAGTTAGCTTATTAACATTAGTAGAAAATGGAATTTTAATAGGAAAATATAATTGATCTGTAGATGGGTCCCACCCCATTCCTAGGGTATTAGTAGACTCGCTTATCATAAGATTATCAGCTTCATGATCTGACGGATTAAAGAAAGAAGGTATATTTGTCTTGAACTTACGCAGGTTAAAGCATCCTTCCTTTAGTGCATCCGTAACTGCTTGGTGGATATAGCGCAAAGAAGACTCACTATCAGAACCGGTTACCAGGTCATCAACTAGAAAATCATGCTGTATAATAGTTTTTATCATAGGATCAGTGGCTTCCTCACCAATCTGCCAAAGACAACGCGTACTCAAATAGCTGGAACTTGCCATTCCGTAAGTCACACTATATAGCTGATATGTCTTGATGGTCAAAGATTCATCTTCTCTCCACAACACGAGTTGAAGTCTGCGGTCCTCCTCACGGACTAAGACCTGACGGTAAAACTTGTCGATGTCACCCGCGAGAAGGTACTTAAGCCGGCGTGCTCATAGTAGGATGGAAAAAAGCGAATCCTGAATGTTAGGCCCAACCAAAAGAATATCATTGATAGATTTGCCTGACGAAGTAGGAGCTGAGTCGTTGAATACAACTCTAATATTCGTGGACTCACTACTATCCTTGAATACCGCGTGGTGGCAAAGAAAGTATGAAGAATCAAACCTGGATACCGTTTATTCCGAAAGATGACCCAAATCTGCGTACTCTCGCATGAAATTTATATATTGAGTTTTAACTTGAGGTTGTTTACGGAACCTATTTTCTAAATTTATTAGTCGTCTTTTAGCAAGTGAATAAGACTCACCAAGACAGTCAGGTGTATCACGCAAGGGTAAAGCTATCCATGTGAACGCGTTTCCTTAGATATAGTGGTTCCCCTTCCAGCATCCGGTATTGCCAAACTGAGATTTATTTTAACGCTACAAGACGACTTCTCCAAATTTTCCTCTGCTTACACACTTCGTGGCGTAACAGCCGAGGAAACAAGTGAATGTCTATTGCATTATATATCCGTCTTCGGTATTCCCAAAATTATCCTTACCGACAAGGTACAAATTTTAACAATCAATCAATCAATCAATCAATCATTTATTTCGTAAAACACAGGTAAATTCAGATGTTACAAACCATATTTAAAAAGATCGCCATGTTTCGCCAATAGGCATACAAAACAATAAAAGGATTTCATTATTCCTGTGCAATACAACTGTTTTAGGTCCAGTAATCATATACTTATTCAATTCAATAAAAATAGACGTTGATTTGATTTATTAATTAAAAACATACTGATATTGATAAATGATGATTAAATCGGGAAAAATGTTAAAATAATTAAAAATGTCGAACTCAATATGTCAAATAATTAACAATCAAAAAAGTCGAACTAAATATGTCAAAATAATGAATAATCGAAAATGTCAAAATAATTAAAAGTTCAAAATACTAAATAAAATGTCAAAATAAATTAAATTTTTTAAAACAATTAATAATTACAACGTCAAAATAAATGTCATTAACAAATACCTAATCATATACATAACTAATTGAAATTTGTAATGTCTACAATACTAGTATTTATATCGTATTCTATTTCATTTAATGTACCTTTATTAGAAATAACTGTACTATCATCGGCAAATAAAGACATTTGATGTTTCGTAGTGTTAGGAAAATCATTTATGTAACAGAGAAAAAGTAATGGGCCCAAAACACTTCCCTGTGGCACGCCGTATTTAATTTTTCTAGCATTTGATGAATAAGCTACCTCAGTTTTAGATTTGAAATTGACAGAATTTATCTGTGTTATTTGATTTCTATCTTCTAAAAATGATTGTATCAAGACAAGGACATTGCCTCTAATCCCGTAATTATACAATTTTTTAATTAATATGTTATGATCCACGTGATCAAACGCTTACACGCTTTTACATCTGAACTATTCAAAAAGACGTGCGACTTCTTAAAATAAAACAATTATGGTCAACCCCATACCATCCACAAACCCAAGGCGCACTCGAAAGAAGTCACTCGACTTTAAAAAAATACCTAAAATCTTTTGTCGACGAGAGTCTAACTAATTGGTCTCGCTATGTTTATACAGCTATGCTTACCTACAACACAACCGTACACTCCACAACACATTATACACCTTACGAGATAATGTTTGGCAACAAACCATTTATCCCAAATACCATAGCCGATGAACAATTAGGCGCTACATATCCTGATTATGTACGAATGTTACAAAACCGCATGAAATTTGCAAGAGATAAAGCATTAGAATATATACGTCAATCAAAATTATCCTCAAAAAATCATTATGACACCTACACTCGCCCAAGACAGTATAAAGTTGGATTATGTTTACTTGAAAAATCATTTAAGGCTCCGAAAAGCCTTATCACCTATATGGAAAGGACCATATAAAGTCATCAAAATTCATGGAAACAACACTTTGTCTTTGCTAATAAATAGACGACATGTCCGTCATCACTGCGACGAAATAAAACTCGCTGAGGTCGCTAATGACCCGCAACCATAAAATTATTACATTTTAGGAGTTTTAAGATGTATTTTACTTTTATAATATATTATATACAAAAGTTTACATACATATGCATATATTTTATTTTTAAGTCTCGTGTTAGGTTAAACATAAGTTTAGTTAATAAAATCTAACTGTAACTAAAATAATAATAACATAGTAAATCATATGAAAATATACTTACAGCGCTTCGGCAGAACCATGGACACCCTACAAATATATTCAACCAATAGCAACGAGTCCTGGAATCTATTTTGATTATTTAGGGAAATTAAAAACAACTGAAGGTGTACTCAATGTCATTATGCCCATGGAAATTTTGCACTTCAAAACGCACATAGAAAATATTTACTCATCATTTCAGATGTTTATGAACCTATGTAAACAAACTAAAATCGTGGAAAGCTCAGAATGTATTAGTACAGTAGAACCATTGGTGGTTCAACAGCAAAATATTATTAAATTATTCGGTTCGATCTTTCACTTAATTGACAATAGATCCAAACGAGTCTGGATTGGTGGAATGAGTACAATTCTTAAACAAGTTTTTGGCACTTTAGATGAGAATGATGGAATAAAATATGATCAAGCTATCGAATCAATACAAACAAATCAAGATAAATTGTTTTCCTTTATAAAAGATAATTTCTTAATAACAAAGTCTGTTATTTCTTCGTATAATAACTCGCTTCATAAAATAAAACAGAATGAAATTACTCTCAATAATGCTATCGATCTACTTTCAACCCGTATCCAAAATTTAACTTCGGTATCTGATAATTTTGTATTACGATTAAATCTAGACTTTATTCTAAATTCTTTGGAGACATCTATGGTCACCCTATCATTTCAGCTCGAAGAAATAACAAACGCTATATTATTCTGTAGTCAAAACATACTGCATCCGGCAATCATATCGCCCACTCTTTTATACCGAGAATTAAGTGACAACGTTAGACACCTGCCCGATGACATGAAATTGCCTATACACCTAGATTTAAGCTCAGTCCATGATATTGTAAAAGTTTCTACATTATTATGTTATTATTTTAATTTTAAATTAGTATTTCTCTTACGTGTTCCTTTAGTGTCTAATCAAGAATTTATGTTATTTAACAATATTGCATTGCCTACACCACATGTAAATCAATCAGATATATTTAGTCTTATTATACCTAGCTTTAAGTACATGGCTATCACGAAAGACTAATCAAAATATTGAAATTTAGAATCATTACAAGATTGTAAAATCATAAATCCGGTGGAGTATTTATGTGACATCCCGGTGATCTATAAAACGGATTCAAAACCCAGTTGTAAAAGTGAACTGATGTCCAAAACGATTGTGAATATTCCTAAACAATGTGACAGTAAATTCATTTATGGAAAGTTAGACACTTTTAAATCATTGGTTAATAATAAATATATTTACATACAATCAGAACCAATCGAGATGTCTTTAGATTGTCAAAATTCTAACCAAATAAGTGAAATTACTATCTCAGGTATTGGAATCCTTTCTATACCCAATGACTGTATAATTTATTCTAAAGGCACTATATTATTATTATTTTTTTTTTTTTTTTTTTTATTTATTTAAATAAGAAAACAGCATAACATAAAAACATGAAACACCCATAAAACACGTATTGGTATTACCTAGATATAATAAAGTTCTAAATTTAACCTCGCCGATAAACCTGCCGGACTTTAAAATTTTGTCAAGCAATTGTTGCAATACAACTAAAATAAGAAATGTAACCAATAATATGTCCCCTATACACTTAGAAAACTTCGATTTGAATGATTTTTGCACTTAATAGACAAATTGTCTAGAAAACTCCTCTTGGATTCTGACAAACATCAGAAAATCCCACACTTAATTGAATATGGGACACATTATTCGATGGCCATAAATATAATCATTTGTATTCTTTTTATTTACTTAGTTTATAAAATTGTGTTATTTTTTCGTAAACCCGGCAGCAACCTACGCAAATATAGTTTCCGCGAATCGAATAAACCGAAATCAAACTCCATAGAATTGGAAGTCAGTCTACGTTCCACTCTCGCGCCGAGCGGTTGCCTAAGGGTCCCTTTTATATTTTGAGTGACAATAAAAGCCTTAAATTAAATAACTCCTTTTTTTTAAAAGCCTTCAAAGAGGGACCCTATAACAGCTCGAACGGAGCTGGGCGACACGGAGGTATCGCAGGGCAAACAAGCACAGCAGATTCGCCGCTGAAAACCAACTGCGGGAAGTTGGGCTGTGGTCGACCCACAATTATATCAGCACTGCTGTACTTATTCGCCACCGCATTGGTTTATCCCTCACACTCGACGCTGGCAAGCGATGGAGGGTCGTTCGAGCCTGCGGAGCGCGAGAGGAACCCGAGTCACAAGGTATGTAGTCGGGGCGACGCACAGTGTATCCACTAGTACAAGCTAGCGGGACAATATTATTTCTTCACTTATTTCAATTGTTTATGTATATTCCAGGTATCTTAAGCTATTTTAAGAAAAAAAAAGTTGAAAAATATGTACTGTATGTGTATTAATCGAAATATGTAGCTGCAAGACGGAAGTGGTTTACTAATGTGTCTCATTTGTTCACTATTGTCGCTAATTGTTCTTTAATTAGCTACTCATTATGTGTGTAAAGCACACTCATGTTTGGTGACAAAGAAATTTCTAGGAAAAAAATACAAATCATAATGATAGTACTCACATTTATTAATTTACAAAATATTATTTCTTTTAAAATAAATTAGTACAATAACAGTTTCTATATATCAATTATTTACAATAGCAAGATGTATAAGTAAAAGAAATATAATATTAAATAACTTATATACTAAGGCATGAATTATAAGCAACTACAACACACAATAAAATAAGAATAACAATAACAATAAAAAAATACTTATACCTACTAATCACCATCAGATGAGTCGTCATTATCGCTCTCCCATTCAGTAGAATATTCAGAGAGTAAATAATCCTCCTCATTTATTTCGTGATGATGACTTACTGATGGTGTTTTAGATGGCAATGAAGGTGGGATAATCAACTGCGGAACCTCCGATGGCAAAGAAGTAAATTTTCTTCGTGCTAATTCTCTATATGAGTTGATAACAGGATCAGACGTAATTAAAAGCATTCTCAAAAGATCTGTAAAGATCTGTGGCAATACGTGACCGCTTCCTGGTGTGCCGTTCACGGAATCTACGACAGTCTTTATTTCTTGCCTCCTGGGCTTATTCGGAGAGTTGTCCAATGGGAAGAAGAAAAGACTTTATAACTTCCGCGCTGTGTACAAGAATTTTATGCACAGTAACGGGCATGGAATACCACGAATACAGATCAAGGTATAATTTTCTAGTCTCAACACAAAACGTTTCTAATTCTATATAATTTATGTCATATCGCGATGACAAAGTTCTTAAAATTACATGACATTTACGAATAAGGTTTACGTCTAATCCTTTAATTTTGCTGCTCAATTCAGCTTTGGAAAAGAATCTACGTGCTATGTTTCCATCGTTTGTGTTATCATACCCAGATTTTGGTTTATCTACAATGAGACCCATACGATCTTTAAACAATTTTTGTATCTCTTGTGAGCGTGGCTTTACAATAGCTTTGTCGTTATCTTCCCTGACTTGCGACTTTTTTATTTCTAAACGATAGCTGATGTGAAGCAAACATTCAAACGTGCGGATCCATGCATGTAAAGTAGATAAACCAAATGCTTCGTTGCTGGGATATTTCTTTGACTCCTCGTTGATAGTAGACGGGGTGGCACCGCAAATATAACACTTTTGGGTTGAACTTGTGTCTGTTAGGGCATTGCACATTTTGCCATCAGTCATTGTCAACAACAAGTCGTGTTTAACAGAGATTTGAGATCCAGCAACGTTACATAATGTTGGAAGAAGCTGACTTCCTTCATCTAAAATTTTAGAATTTTCTTCTTTCGTAAACTCTTTTGTCTCCTTGGCAAAAATAAACTTAACAGGACGGCAATATAAAGTAGAGGAAGGTCTTGGATTTTGCCAGATTATAGTTTAGCCATCAAGCAGTCTCAAAGGGACAAATGAGTATACGAATAAAAATTCGTCTGTAACGTTAGTGTTCTCAAATTTCTGTTTATACGCGCTATGCCCCGAACTCAAATCACAGCCCCATTTGCTTATCAACGTAAAATAAGAACGAGGTAACTCACACACTTCTAATGACCTCCGTCTGAACTTTAACCTGCCTCGAGTTTAATTTCAGCTCGAGATTCAGTCACAGAAAGATATTAGTCAGAAGAACAACAAGAAGCTTTGGACTTACCTAAACTATAAAACGATGGATACACTTGATGTCCCGTTTTCATTGACCACTTTCTTGTGTGTTTATATGAGTGAGAAGTCGATTTCGAGTCCACATAATAAGCTAAAGCTTCGTCTGGTGTTAACTGCCGACTTTGTTCAGAACACTTATTCTTTTCTCTAGTTTTACTGACCGAGACTTTATGGATTTGTTTAGCAACACTTCGATGCTCTTCTTTTCGAGTAGCTAACTCAGCTGCTGAAATAAGTTCACTTGCACTTCGCGATTCCAATAGATCTTCTACTCTCCGTCTCTTCGTTTTCGTTGATGAGTCTTCAAAAGATTTTCTGGGTCGCCCTACGGAAAGAGCCGCTGATGATGTTGAAGTGCACGGCTGGTTAACACACATCTTTATTTGGATTCCGGATCCCTCTAACCAATCTTTATGTTTGATTAGAAACATTTCTTTGTTACACTTTAAAGAAGTCCACTTTTGATTGAATTTTGCTGAAAGGCTTGATATTTTCATTTTGAGTCGTTTTAGAAAATCGTCAGAAACATCAGACATATTGAATTTTTCACTTATATAATAAAAAATCCCACTGTTTCGTTCAGTTTTGTCATGTTTTAGCCATTCTTCAAATAACTCCATTTTCGTCATAGTCACGACTCGTTCTGAAAAAAATAAAATAATTTTACTTTCGGGCCTGTTCGGGGTCTATATTATATATAAATCTGTGCTGAATGTTGTAGGTATAACATATAGAAAAATTTTAGGTGGATATATGTGGATAAAAAAGTTGCCACTCTTTAAAGTTTACGATTCATGTAAAATTTGCTGAATTTATCTATACATTTACAAATTGAACATTTACAAATTTACAAATACATTTACAAATTTAAAATTTATAATAACATTTTAAGCTCCGGTAATGTCCCTCATCAATGGAGAAAGGTTCAGGTAATTCCTATACCAAAATTGAATAATAATTCCCCGAGATTAAACTTAGGCCAGACATTAGGGATATACCCTAATGTCTTGTCTATGTAAAACTTTCCATTTAATGTTATACAAACGATTGGAGTGGTTTGCGGAAAAGACAAGTATTCTTTCATCAAACGTTTTAGGAAAGCACATTCCTGTCCAGATGCGGTCACTAAGTTGGTTACGTATATACAAATTGGCTTTACAGAAAATTGCCCTACTTTGGCTTGTTTCTTGGATATTCAAGATGCATATAACAATGTGTCAATAGAGGCTGCGACTAATATTTTAGATAAACTCAATATAGGGTCTAAAATATGTACTTACATATGGTCACTTCTAAGTGGAAGACAACTTAATATTAAAATAAATAAAAATAGTGACTGTTTAATTATGCGGTGGACTAATAAAGGCTTAGTACAAGGAGATCCCCTATCCCCATTACTTTTTAATTTAATAACACATGGGATTAATACATTGCCCTTAAACGTAATATGGTCACAGTATGCGGACGATTACGTTTAATATATTAAGGACAGGGACTTAAAAAATTTGAAAGAAACATGCAAAGTGACTTAAACACTATAGTAACATATTTAAGCGAACTTGGTTTAGAATTATCTCCCACTAAATCTAATTACTGTGTCTATAGCAGGGGTCGAAGGAGAATAACTCCCATACTAAAATTGGCGTTGGCGCGGCTGCTGCCCAACATGAAGGGACCCGATGACTCCTGCCGGAGACTCTACTCGGGGGTTGTGCGGTCCATGGCCCTTTACGGGTGCCAAGTATGGGCGGGGGCCCTGAAGGCCAGCAACGTCGCGATACTGCGACGACCGCAGCGAATGCTGGCCATCAGGATCATAAGGGGGTACCGCACGATCTCCTTTGAGGCGGCGAGTCTCCTTCCCGGAACTCCACCGTGGGACCTGGAGGCGAGAGCCCTTGCGGCTCTGTATCAGTGGCGCAAGGAGGCGCAGGAGTTGGGTCGATGCCCCGAGATTCGAGAAATCGATGACCGGAAATCCCAACTCCGCCAGGTCATCATAGGGGAGTGGAGGGAACGACTCGGGCAACCGAGCGCCGGGCACGCCGTCATCGCGGTGGTAAGACCCGTTATGGAGGATTGGCTCGAGAGGCGTCACGGGACCCTCTCATACCGATTGACGCAGGTGATCACTGGGAAGGGATGTTTCGGAGATCACCTGTGTCTGATCCGCAAGGAGCCAACGCCTGAGTGCCACCACTGCGATGGCCAGACCGTGGACACGGCTCTCCACACGCTGGCAGAGTGCCCGAGTGGGTTGAGCAGAGGCGAGACCTCGTGGCGGCCATCGGAGTGGGAGTTCTCTCGCTCGATAGTCCGTAGTATCCGAGGGGATTTCCGCACGGAAAAAAAAAAAAAAAAAAAAAAAAAGGTATGTGGTTGGACAGTGGTTTACGATGGGGTAAGCACATTTATGAAGCTATTGAAAAATGTTCCAAATATTTAAATATTTTAAAAGTACTAGCTGGTAGCGCATGGGGGGTGCACACAAAACATTTGGGTTTAAAGAAGTTTATTCTCATAAGAACTTACAGTTAGTTCACTCACAATGAGATACATAGTTATTAACTTATGACTAATACAATATTCATCTCTTAGCATATTGGATGCTACAATGTACACTGGACAGCAAATAAACCGAGCCACCCGTTACCTAGGCACTCTAATTCGATTTTCTCAAAAACTAAAAAACCTACAATTAACAAAGTTGTACCTACAGAAAGTGCGTTTCATGGTGATTAAAATGAAAGGAAACTCATTGGGTTTAATCAATATTTCAGTGTTTATTAACTATTTTACAAAGAAGAGTCGTTTTCCAGTCGTGACAAACGTTAGTAATGATAAAGTGAAAAAAAAAATTAAAGCCAAAAACAAAGATAAAATCAAAAAAAAGTTTTTGATCAATATTCCGTATTCCCTCCCCTTGCACGGATAACTGCCAGCATCCTTGTATTCATCGACCTTACGAGCCTGACGATAAAATCTTGAGGAATTGTATTCCACTCCTCTTCAATTGCGATTCGCAGCTCTGGAAGCCTTGTTGGAGCAGGTACCCGGGCTCGAACCCGACGTTTCAGCTCATCGCATAAGTGTTCTATCGGATTCAAGTCCGGGCTTCGAGCTGGCCAGTCCATCGTACGAATGCTGACGTCGCGTAGATACTGGGTCACCACATGAGCAACATGAGGCCGTGCATTATCATGCATCAATTGCATATCCTGTCCGATATATCCTGCGTAAGGTACCACATGGTCTGCGAGGATTTCAGTAATGTAGCGATGAGAAGTCAGTCCACGTGTACGGCCCGTCGGTTCGATGAAAACTAACGCTGTATGTGCTGTTAACGAGATGCCGCCCCAGACCATTACAGATCCTCCTCCATAAGCAACAGTTTCCTCGATGCAACACTGAGAATAACGTTCTCCAGGGCGACGATATACTCTCTGACGTCGATCACTTCCATGTAGACTCACCCTGGTCTCATCAGTGAAGAGTACATTACTCCACTGCTCTAATGTCCAATCCCTATGCTCTCGAGCAAATTCAAGTCGTGCTCGACGGTGTGCTACCGTTAATGTTGGGCCTGTTGCAGCTCTTTTTGGGGTCAGGTTCCGTTCAGCAAGTCTCCTTCTGACGGTATCTGAACTTATGACCACTTGGCGTTCGTCACGCAGACTTTTTTGGACTTGAACTGCGTTGAGGTGGCGATTTCGCAGAACAGTAAGGTGGATATAACGATCATCTGCTGCTGATGTAGCCCTAGGTCTGCCCGTACCTGCACGGCGATCGAATGCTCCAGTCTCTAGGTATCGTCTGTAAACTCGTTGCACCGAAGATCTGCTGATTCGAAGCCTTCGAGCGACTTCACGTTGCGCAATGCCTGCTTGAAGTAATGCTACAGCTTGAGCTGCTTCCTGAGGTGTTGTATCCATTATTAATCGAAAAAAGTAGCAAAACACACGCGTCTGAGCAAACGATGGACAAAAACTAAAGAAATGATAAGAAATATCCGACTACCCTCATTGTAGAGAAAAATAACGCTAATTTCAAACTCTGGTGAAAACAGAGCAAATCGTTAGCATTGTGTTTGTTGCTTGATTACAATGTGAGTTGACGGTACTTTCGAATTAATTTTTAGTCATTTTAATCACCATGACACGCACTTTTTGTAGGTATAACTTTGATAGTTGTAAGTTTTATACTTTTTGAGAAAATCGAATCAGAGTTCCTAGGTAGCGGGTGGCTCGGTTTATTTGCTGACCAGTGTAGATACATGTTTCTTAAGCCCGCTTTTAAATGCATTTATATTATTAAAATCCTTTAATTCTTTTGGCAGTCTACTATACAGCTGTGCCCCCTCATATAGTATTGTTTTTTTTCCGTAGTTAGTTCGTACTTTCGTTAGTTGTAATTTATTTATATTTCTTAAATTATGTGATTGGTTTTTTGTGTAATTGTATGTTAATTTGAATGGAATTGTTAGTAATCTTTTTAATTAGAATGCAAGTATGACAGACGTACAGTTGTCTGAGATTCAATAATTTAGTTTTTTCATATAGTAGTTTAGTTGGAGTTAGATAATGGTAATGGAATAGCACTTTAATTATTTTGTTTTGTATTCTTTGCAGTGTATTCAAATTGGTTACAGCTGCTGATCCCCATATCTTAATTAGATATTCAAGATGTGACCTAATCAAAGAGTTATAAATAATAGTACGGGTTTTGGTTGGAATGCACTTTGATACTTTACGTAATAGCCCCAGTATCGATATTAACTTTGTTCTTACGTGATCTATGTGTAGTTTCCAGGTAAGTTTGTCATCTACCCACAATCCAAGATATTTTTCGTGATAAGACCGTTTAATTATGTCATTATTTATTGTTAGTGGTGTAAAGTCTGGTATATGTTTATTTTTTGCCGCGAAAATCATAAATGATGTTTTTGATGTGTTTATCGTCAGAAGATTATATTTTAACCATTCTTTAAGAATATTGAGGTCATTTTGAGCGTCAACTATGATATTGTGGATAGATTTACCGAAATAAAATAGACATGTGCCGTCCGTATATAATGTTAGGTGTCCTGTTATGCCTATTTTATTAATATTGTTTATGTAAATAAAGAACAGTAATGGGCTGATAATTAAGCCTTGAGGACAGTCATATGTTACTTTTTGAGTCGAACTAGTGAAGTTATCTAGTTTAACAACTTGTTGCCTATTGTCTAAATATGATTTAAACATACTAAGGGCTGTACCTGTGATACCCATGTTGTCTAGTTTCTGTAAAAGCTTTTGGTGGCTTACTGTGTCAAATGCCTTTTTAAAATCAATATAAATACCTAAAGCTAAGCTCCTTTGATCGATGTAAGTTTTAATTTTCGTAATTAAGTCTACTGGGGCCGTGAGAGTACTAGAATCTGAGCGAAAGCCATACTGTTGGTCGATTAAAAACTTTTTTGAGTTAAATAGTCACTTAAGCGTGTATATAAAACCCGTTCATATATCTTAGATATCACCGGCAACACCGACATCGAACTGTAGTTACTTGGGTCAGTTCTTCTTCCAGATTACAACCTTGAGCGTATCGGCGAAGACACCGCGTGATAAACACATATTTATGCAGGTGGTTAATCTCTCAGCAATTATGTTTTTTAGGCACTTAATCACTTTGGTACTTATACCATCCAGGCCAGTGCTAGTGTTGCTGTCCAGATCATCAATAATTTTGGAAATTTCACTTACATTACATGGTGAGAGTTCATTAGTGTCAGGTGATGAGTATAATTTTGGTCATACATTAGGATATTGCCCGTATTTACGTGATACATGTTAGGTATTTTGTTAGCTAAATCTGCGCCTACTGATGAGAAAAATGAGCTAAATAAATCACATATTAGGTAAATTACCTTCCGTAATAATTTTTGTGTTAGATATCAGTTTGGGGGGAGCACCGCTGTCTTTTATTTTATTTAAACCTAAGTTACCAATGAGCTCCCACATTTTCTTAGGTTGTTTTCTACATTTATGAAACATTGTATGGTAGTATTTTTTCTTGTGTGTGTCGATTAAGGTCTTAACTCTTTGTTGTTCAGCTACAAACTTCTCACGTAAAATGTTATCATTAGGGTTCGATTTCGTTTGTTGTCATAAAGTATTTAGTAGATTTATAGCATTAATAATAGTTCGATTTATCCAATCTTTTTGGGGTGGTTTCGAAACTTTTGATTTATCTATTTTATTCTTGTGTATCTGTTCTAGTATAAAATTTTCCAAGTAGTAAAAATCATGGTCGTTGTTCATGTATTTCGCCTCTAGAGTATTATTATATAAGTTTTCGTAGTCTATTGCTTTGTATTGTATTTTTTTATTAATTTGTGGTTTTAAACGCCCAATTTCGACATATATCTGTTTATGATCAGAAAGACTGGATTCAATTATCGATATACTGAATGAGTGGTTGCCTATGTTTGTACATATATGATCCAGTATAGTGTTAGTCGTGTTCGTGATGCGCGTACTGTGCGACCTGTCAATTTTATTTATTATTTCGTATCCCACTTCTTCGGTTTCTTTCATGTATTTTTTGACATTATTGTTGGTACTGAGTGAATCTATATTGAAGTCGCCGAAAACAATCGATCTTTTTCGTCGTTCTAGTTGCGAGGAATATGTTTCTAAGAAATTGTTTATATTGTGGCAACATTGTTGCACATCACTATGATTGAAATACGTAGCATCATGACAGTGCAACACTTTTGCCTGTCAGTCTCTCGCGTCTATGACATTCATTCTTTTAGCTTGCTACAAAATTGATACTGTAACAATTGATGATTGTATATGAAGTTAAATATAAATCTTATTTCTGTGAGACACATACGGCAGTTTTATTGACAACAACACGTAAAATAAACTGGTGTACTGGCCACCGTGATTTCGGGCCTTACGACACTAAAGTGGTGACTCCCTCGTGCCGTCGCGTCGAGTTCCCGCCGGATTTGCATACCTACTCGTACGTTTCAAACTGGACTTCGTGATCGAGTACTGCAGCCTCGACCGATAATTTCAATCTATCCTGCGTTTATTGCAACAAATCCAAGAGGCAACACCCACAATCCACGGTTTTCAAAAACTATTTCACCCAACGCACGCCACTCTAACCAGAAAAAACCGGTTTGCCTCGGCGTGCCGCTGTGAACAATCGTGCTTCGGTGTTTCTGTGTGGTACTCCGCAATCAAGACGGATTTTGCCTAAAATTGTGTTCTCCGTGCTGAAATACATAAAGTCTATCGCAATTTCAGTGGAAATGCCTATATTTCATCTCCGAAGATTTTATTTAAAATAGGATCCAACGGGTTGACAACGCCATCCATCATCCAGTAGTGCAATTTTTCCATTACGCTACTTGCCGTCGAGAAGTGATACTTTCAATCGATTTGAGATGTGCGACTACGTTATTTTTACTCTACGAACAATAACTCTAAGATCGATTACGTTCTTTTATTCGGTCTTCTATGGTCGTCACTGAGTCTTATAATAAAAAACGTCAACAAACTTTTCTCCAATTGTAATATTTTGTGTATATTATAAGTCTAGTTTAATTTACGTATTAGTAATTAGTTTTATAGTGCTACAAGTTCTATTGTATTTTTCGGTAAGTTTTTGTCACTATTTCACACAACTAATCTGCAACTTTGCTTTTCATACAAATATAAACAAAGTGCTACGTTATTGCCTTTTATATTTTTGTCCACTTTTACTGCTCTGCTTCTACTGGTCTTTAACTTTGCAACCAGAAAGCATGTATGCAGGGTGTATAGCTTGACTCAATTAGAAATTTTTCTATTCTTTTGTACCAACATAAATTTTGCTAAAATATTTTAACTTATTCTAACTTTGTGTAAAGTGTGTTCTTTGCACCTTAATATTAATTTTATTATTTTATTTTTTTAACAGCACTTATACCTGTAAGGACTGCTTGTATAAAAAAGTCTTTTCATCCTTTGATTGATTTAAATCTTGGAAAATATTTTATTTAAAACCATAACCTTGTAAAATATTTTGTTTATATTTAAGCTTCATTTTAATTTTTTCTATTAATGTTTAAGTTGTAACTTATTGGTTATTGGACATTTACATTGCCTGCTTTGTATACTTACCTAATATTTGCATTTTAGTGTGTCAGTTTTGCTACAGCACCCCTTTTAAATATCTCTTGCCTGTGTTTTGTTCGCACTGCACGCCTGTTGGTCTTTGGTATTTTATCTTTTAGTCATGGCTGAACATTTACAGGAACAAATCCTACAGCTGCAAGCCGAGAAACCTGCTCTCCTGCTTCGGCTTGAGCAAGAAAATAAGGCAGAGGTATGTAAGGTGTCTGTGAAATTGCCTCCGTTCTGGCCTAACAAACCTGCAGTATGGTTTGCCCAGGTCGAGGCACAATTTCAACTTTCTGGCATCACAGCCGATAACACAATGTTTAATTATGTTATCTCACAACTGGACCAGAAACTGGCTGGTGAAGTGATGGATATTATAACAGCGCCTCCGAGTCAAGGGTCTAAGTATACAAAATTAAAGGAAGAACTAATAAGGCGACTTTCCTTGTCACAGGAGCAACGAGTTCGCCAACTTATTGGTGAGGAAGAGCTCGGTGACAGACGACCGTCCCAGTTTCTTCGACACCTACGCTCATTGTCTGGCAACGTTTTGTCAGATGACAACATTTTGCGACAACTGTGGCTTCGCCGTCTGCCTCAACAGGTTCAAGCCATTTTGGCATCTCAATTGGATCTCGACCTTAATAAACTTGCAGAGTTGGCTGACAAGGTCATGGAAATCGCAAGCCCCAATCAAATTTACTCTTGCGCTGCCCCATCCACTTCATCATCAGTCCTGGAAACGTTGGTTGAGCGAGTGGAACAATTAGGCAAACAAGTTGCTGCCCTGTCCACAAAAAATAAGCCTGGACGTTCACGCAGTCGTTCCAGGGCGTCCTCTAGCCGCTCCCGCACCTCCACACCTGGTGCATCAAACAAGGTATGCTGGTACCATAAAAAGTTTGATGGGAAAGCGTCCAAATGCATTAAACCTTGCGCATGGACAGCAGGGAGCAGCAGACATGCTCAGCAGGGAAACGTGCACAACAATCAGTAGAGGCGGCTACTGATTGTTCTTTCACAGGCCGCCGCCTTTTTGTGACTGACCAAACGTCTAAGTACCAGTACCTTATTGATACTGGCTCAGATCTTTGTTGTTTCCCTAGGCGCTTACTTAAAGGCCGTTACAGTAACAGCGAGTTTGATCTCAGTGCTGCAAATGGTAGCTCGATCAAGACCTACGGCAACATCTCCCTACATCTCAATCTAGGGCTACGCCGCGACTTTCTGTGGAACTTCATTATCGCTGATGTGAGCACACCCATCATCGGTTCTGACTTCCTCAGTTTTTACAATCTCCTACCAGATTGTCGAAACAAACGTCTCATTGATGGAAATACCAAACTTTTTGTTTCAGCTTGTGTTGCACAAATTAACCAGGACAGCATTAAAGCAGTCTCTTTTGGTGACTCAAGTTATGCGTCTGTGCTTGCTGAGTTTAAAGACGTCACGCGTCCTCCTGGCATGCCAAGGATTGTCAAGCACAGTACCGTGCATCATATCAACACATCTGAGGGTCCCCCTGTGTCATGTCGTCCCCGTCGCTTGGCTCCTCAGAAACTGGTCGCTGCCAAGAAAGTGTTCGAGGACATGGTACAATGTGGCACAGCGCGTCCTTCAGAAAGTGCTTGGTCATCTCCGTTGCATATGACAACCAAGAAAGACAATACCTGGCGTCCATGTGGCGATTATCGCGCCTTGAACGCCAGAACAATCCCGGACCGATATCCTATTAGGCATATCAACGACTTTGCCAACAGCCTCGCTGGTGCTTCTGTATTTAGCACCATAGACCTTGTGAAGCTTACCATCAGATTCCCGTCTTTAAGGAACATATTGCGAAGACCGCCATCCTAACTCCGTCTGGCCTCTTCGAATTCCCTTTTATGACCTTCGGTTTGAGAAACGCTGGTCAAACTTTTCAGCGTTTCATCGATGAGGTCACACGGGGTCTCGATTTCTGTTTTCCGTACGTAGATGACGTTCTCGTCTTTTCTCGGGATGCTGCCACTCACAAAGAACAACTGCGCCTTCTTTTTAAGCGTTTCCAAGAATACGGGGTTGTGATAAACCCCTCAAAATGCATTCTTAGTGCCAGCGAGGTTTCCTTCTTAGGCAACTTGATAAATGCGGAGGGGACTCGTCCTCCTAAAGATAGGGTCCAACACTTAATGGATTTTCCACCCCCTGAAACTGTACAAGGGATGAGGCGATTTCTTGGTATGATCAACTACTATCGCCGTTTCATACCCTACGCCGCTAAGTTTCAGGCGCCATTAGTTGACGCTCTTGTTTCGACAAATAGCAAGGGAGCAAAACCTTTTCCTTGGTCTCCGGAATTGCTAGAAAAGTTTGAGGCATGTAAGAAGAGTCTGTCCGATGCAACGCTTCTACAGCATCCTGTCAACGATGCACCGCTGGGTCTTTTTACGGACGCTTCCAGCGTACATGTTGGCTCTTGCTTACAGCAACGAATCGATGGACAGTGGTTTCCTCTTGCATTTTTTAGCAAGAAACTAACCCCGCAACAGTCTCAGTGGCCTGCTTACCATCGAGAACTTTTGGCGGTGTACGAAAGCGTACAGCACTTCCGCCATACTCTTGAGGTCCAACACGCCACTATTTATACGGATCATAAACCGCTGCTGTACGCCTTCGTACAGCATCGAGAAAAGCTCGCGCCTGCACAGCTAAACCAGCTGTCCTTTATAAGTCAGTTTACGACTGACATAAGATATATTAAAGGCGAAGACAATGTCGTTGCAGATGCTATGTCCCGTATTGACGCAATCTCATTAGAACAGGAATATGAGACTCTCGCGAAATCACAAGAGACAGACGACGAACTGTCAAAACTCATGACAAACTGTTCTTCAAGCCTTAAACTGACCAAAGTTGTAAAACCTGGCACTGACCATTCTCTGATTTGTGACCTCTCAACAGGCAAGCCCCGTCCCTACGTTACTCCGGATTTTCGCCAAGCAATCTTTGCCAAGCTCCATGGATTAAGCCATCCTGGTGCTTGGGCTACTACTCGCCTTGTGACTGATCGATATGTCTGGCCCTCCATCAACAAGGACTGCCGAGCTTGGTCCCGATCTTGCCAAGCGTGTCAGCGCAGCAAGATTACGCGCCATAACTCTGCACCTCTGGGCACCTTCGAAACACCATCTGGCCGTTTCATGCACGTACACACGGACATCGTTGGTCCGTTACCGGTTTGTTCCGAGTATCGTTACTGCCTGACGGCAATTGATAGGGTTACCAGATAATAATGACTCCCATTCTCGCACAATTCTTCGGTTATTTCATAATTTATGCTGTTGTGTACATATATTGATACACCGGCACCTTTACATTTTTTCCTATAATTGTAAACATGTTTATAGTCTTGTAGTTGATATAGTTTTGCATCGGCTTTGCATCAGTTGCCGTCGGGCCTTTGTAGAAAACATACGCTTGTTTTGCTTAAGAGTGCAAATTCCAGTGTTTCTCAAACAATCGACACAATGTTTATCTGTATCAGTTGTAACCTACAACACACAGATGGCCCAACTTGCAGTGTTTGTAAAAACCAATATGACTTTGGGTGTGCTGGAGTCACCGAGAATGGCTTTAGAAGACTAGGTGAAAGGAAGAATATCTGGCGTTGCTCTAAATGTAAGCTTAGTCCCTTACCTTCCCCGGCTTCAGCGTCTCCAGTGCCCAGTCAGTTGGATAAAATGCAAGAGCAACTCAATCAGATCGTCTTCCAGTTGGCTCCACTTGCATCGTTAATAGAAGATATCAAATCTATTAAATCTGATGTCAACAATCTTAAGGAGTCAGTGGAGATGGCTCATGGGCTTACATCTACTTTTTCAAGCTCCATCAAATCGCTGGATGAAAGAATTATGCAAGTCGAGAAGGTAGCAACAGAAATCCCTTCCATGCAGGCAGAAATAACTAGACTGAATAGGGAACTTGATGATAAGGACCAGTGGGCCGGGACGAATAACGTCGAGATTCGTGGAATTCCCCAAAAGAAAAACGAGAATCTGTATGATGTAGCCCAGAGAATTGGCAATCTTTGTGAATTTCCCATAACGAAAGAAGGAATAAACTATATTGCCTGGGTTCCTACACTCGTACCGAACGCGGAGAAACCAATTATTATAGCTTTTAACAATAGATATATAAAACAAGAACTGGTTGCGTCCTCACGGAAATGTAAAAGGCTAACACTTTCCAACCTTTTTTTTTTTTTTTCCCGTGCGGAAATCCCCTCGGATACCACCTGTCGGTGGCATGTCGGACTCGAACCGACTAAAACCGCACGCCGTCTCGGGTACTAATAGCCGGGGAACCAGGTATACCCTAGAAAGGAAGTCCCTGGTGCCCCGACATACCTCGGGTCATCTACAGACGAGTAGACGACCCCCCCCGTGTTGGAACCCCATGTTCCCTGTGCTCCCTGGAGGCGAGCGCGCTTCGCAATGCGCTCGCCGCCACCCCGGCCCGCTTCTGCTAGGGTGACAGATGGCCTCACCTGTCACCTCCAGGCCTGCGCTTATGGAGGACGGAGGTCGTTCTGCGACCTCCGGCGCCTGAGTCGCCTGCGGTACCTGGCCCGTTCCCGGGCCTGGCGGGCCGGGAGAGTCCTAAACCTCTCCCGGTCCCGCTCCGCCGTCTCCTTCGCGAGCATAACTTGCTCGCAGAAGGAGACGGCAGAGTTCCACGCACTCTCGCTCCGCACGATAGCCGCAATCAGGCTATCGAGCGAGAGAACTCCCACTCCGATGGCCGCCACGAGGTCTCGCCTCTGCTCAACCCACGCCGGGCACTCTGCCAGCGTGTGGAGAGCCGTGTCCACGGTCTGGCCATCGCAGTGGTGGCACTCAGGCGTTGGCTCCTTGCGGATCAGACACAGGTGATCCTCGAAACATCCTTTCCCAGTGATCACCTGCGTCAGTCGGTATGAGAGGGTTCCGTGACGCCTCTCGAGCCAATCCTCCATAACGGGTCTTACCGCCGCGATGACGGCGTGCCCGAGGAAGACCGACAGTTCCCCTGTGTTTTTTATACGCTGCGAAAAAGATTTGGCGAGGATTGTCTAAATTCTTATTTTAAAGTTAATATTTTGTACCGTGTGTTGTATAAACACGTACAAAGTTTGAGAACCATTTGCATATTACCTGCCTTTTGTTTGACGATCTATGAGCGCTGTCCGAGATGTCGAGCTAATTAATTAACGCACGTAAGTACACAGTACTATATGATGTTCTCGCATGTATTCACGCGCTCAAGCGCTCACATAGTGTTCATTATTATGTACACATTCACTTGTACAAGTTCGAAATCATTTTTTATATCGAAGTCAATACTTCTTATGGATGTTTGTAAACTATTGTTGGTGTACCTTATATTTTAAAATAAAAATGTGTTTTTCTTTTTATACTATAAACCAAATGATATGGATTGGTATTATTGTGAAGTATTTTACATGTTGTTTACTACTTATCTGTTCACCACAGGTAATTGATATTTTATGTGTTATATTATTGCATAATTTATATTTCTACGGCACTCGAGCCAATCCTCCATAACTGGTCTTACCGCCGCGATGACGGCGTGCCCGGCGCTCGGTTGCCCGAGTCGTTCCCTCCACTCCCCTATGATGACCTGGCGGAGTTGGGATTTCCGGTCATCGATTTCTCGAATCTCGGGACACCGATCCAACTCCCGCGCCTCCTTGCGCCACTTATACAGAGCCGCAAGGGCTCTCGCCTCCAGGTCCCACGGTGGAGTTCCGGCCAGGAGACTCGCCGCCTCAAAGGAGGTCGTGCGGTACCCCCTTATGATCCTGATGGCCAGCACTCGCTGCGGTCGTCGTAGTATCGCGACGTTGCTGGCCTTCAGGGCCCCCGCCCATACTGGGCACCCGTAAAGGGCCATGGACGGCACAGCCCCCGAGTAGAGTCTCCTGCATGAGTCATCGCGTCCCTTCATGTTGAGCAGCAGCCGCGCCAACGCACGCGCTGCCCCAACCAACTTGGGGACCAGACCTCGGAAATGATATCCGAAGTCCCATCGGCCATCGAGTACGAGCCCCAGATACCTGATCGAGGGCTCGATGCCGATGCGAGTGCCTCCCACCGTGAGGCTAGATCCCTCAGGCGGCTTCCTCCGAATCCCGTGGAAGAACAGGGCATCGGACTTGTGCAGAGCCACCTCGAGACCCAGCCGCCGGATACGCTCAACGACTTGGGCAACCCCGGCCGTGGCCCTCAGGGTTGCCTCGTGGTGCGTCTCGCCGCGCGCCGTCACGTGCGTGTCGTCCGCGTAGCACACGACAGCGACACCATCCAAGAAGGCACCACGAAGCACCCAGTCGTAGCCGATGTTCCACAAGAGTGGCCCTAACACCGACCCCTGGGGAACACCGCACGACATTTCACGCCTACCGAGACCGGTCCTACTGGGGTAGACGACGGCTATCTCCGACAAATACCTCTCTACCTCCGCCGCATAGTCGGGGCCGACTATGCGGCGGAGGTAGAGAGGCACTTCGTCATACACGAGCGCCTCCCTGATGCAGCTCCAGGGCAGAGTGTTGAACGCGTTGGCGATGTCCAAGGACACCGCCAACACCACTTCGCCCCGGGAAACTGCTTCCTCCGCCAGAGCCTTCACGCGCATGATCGCATCCACGGTGGAGCGCCCCTGACGAAAACTGTACTGGATGTCCGCCAGATCCGGCCCCACCATCACGAGATGCTTGACGAGGCGCCTTGCAATCACTCTTTCAAAGAGCTTGCAAACCTCTTCAAGCAACACTATGGGCCGGTAGGACGGTGAGTCCGCCGGGCGCCCCTCCTTTCGGATGAGGACCAGTTTCCCCGTCTTCCACAATTTCGGAAACTGGCCCCGCTCGAGGCATGCGCTGAAGAACCCTCGCTATTATTTTACCCCTAACATGTTTCTAAATTTTTGAAACTTTACTTTACATAATGATTTGGTTAATATGTCAGCAATTTGCTCTTCAGTTTGAATTTTGCACACATTAATTATACCTTTCCTTTCAAGATCATGAACAAAATGATAGCTTATATCAATATATTTTGAGTTTCTACAGAATTTACCATTTTTTGATAAGGCTATGGCACCAGAATTGTCTTCATAAATTTTAATTGAACTAATTACAACACCAATATCACTTAACACTCCTTTTATAGGTAAAACTTCTTCAACACAATCAGCTAAGGCATAATATTCAGCATGAGTTGAAGCTCTCGATACAATTTTCTGCTTTTGTGATTTCCAAAACACTGTATTTCCAAATACTTTAACTGCAATCCCTGTGGTAGACTTTCTATCTGCAATGTCTGCTGCCCAATCAGCATCAACAAAGGCTTCCATAATGTTTTCAGAACTATTATTATCATATTGTAATTTAAGAGACTTCGTGTGATATAAGTATTTTAAGATGCGTAAGGCATATTTAAAATGAGTTTCACTGTAACCATTTTGAAAGCGACTCATATAATTTACTGTAAAAGAAACATCTGGACGTGTACCATTTGCAACATATAATAAAGCTCCAATTAAATTTCGATATTTTAGACTCTCATTTATCTTTTCACATGGTTTCAATTTTAAGTTAATTTCCATTGGTGTTTCATATTTCTTAGAATCAGTAACTTGATATTTCACAGCTAAATTTTCAATATATTCTTCCTGACATAAATACATCTTTCTTTCTTCCTTCTTGTACATTATGTTAATTCCTAAGTACTGTTTAACTCTACCTAGATCTTTCATTCTCAATTTCTTGCTTAACATTTCTTTAACTTCCTTTATGTAAGTGCAATTAGAACACATAATGAGCAAATCATCAACATATAGAATTACATATACTTCTTTGCCTTTTATACATCCTAAATATAGACAGTAATCATAGTGAGATCTCTTAAAGTTAATTTCTTCCATAAAATCATGAAAACACTCATACCAGTCTCGTGGACTCTCTCGCAAACCATATAATGACTTTCTCAATAAATAAACTTTCCCTTCTTCTGTCTCATAACCATCAGGTGGATAAATATACACCTCTGACTTTATACTTCTATTCAAAAATGCATTTTCAACATCCATTTGTTCAACTTCCTAACCATTTCTACATGCTGCCGATAACAATACTTTCAATGTTGTCATTCTTGCTACAGGTGAGTATATCTCTTCATTTTCACTGTATATTTGTTGAAAACCTTTCGCTACAACTCAAGCTTTATACTTTCCGTTTGACTTAATCCTATAAATTCATTTAACTTCTATTATTTTCTTATCAATTGGCTCTTTTACTATATTCCAAGTATTATTTTCTTCTAAACTTTTAATTTCTTCATCCATTGCCCTTTTCCACTTCTTTGAGTCTGAATGCTGTATAGCTTCTTCATAATTTTCAGGTATATCCACTTTACAAAAGTTTGCATATACTTTGTAATCTCTGTATTTTTCAGGTCATTTTCTTGTTCTATTTGGTCTGTCCTTTGTCACCTCCTTAATATTCTTATCTTCTTCTTTTTCTTCACTTTGATTTAATTTCCTCATTTTGCTGTTCATCATTTCCATTATTTGGCTTCTCATTTTCTATATCCTCTATAGTATTATCCTCCATCTCTGTTTCTTCACTATTAAATTTAACATACTGTGATCTTTTCTCAATAAATTTCATATGACGACTAACTAATATCTTATTTTCCACTAACACTCTGTATCCTGTATCCGTTGTAATATTAAAAAATAAAAAATATTTTTTCAATGTAATGTAATGTTAATCTATGTTCTAAATAAATAAATAACTAACTAGTGCGGCACCACAAATTCTAACAAAACTAATAATCTCGGGCGCCAGGAGCCTTAACCTTAAATGAACACAGACAACTAATAACAAATACAATAATTACCTGGAACAGCTCGGTCAGCGCTAGACCTTTAATCTAGGGTGGGGGGCAGCTATTAAATAAAGAGATGTTATAAGCTTAAGTGGCAGTTTATTATCCCGTAGTGTCTGTAGAGTACATGGTATATTATAGGTCTAATTACAAATGTAATTCTTATACTCAAATTAGTACAACAAAAGAACGTACCAAATGACTCTGGCTCTGTCCGTTTGAAATTAAGGGTTAATTAACTCTTATAAAGCTCACTCGTGCTCCCACGTGGTTGTAGTGGCGGGGTAAGTAATCCAAGCTTCCTGGTTCCGGTCCCAAGCAGATCCTGATGATGGGCTACAGACAAAGGTCTTTTCCTGCCATTAGAGGTACTTAGGAAAGGAAATCCACACTCCGAAGCAAACTAAATCCTTGGATCGGGCAGGTAGTGAGGTAAAAACTAATTGTAACGTATGGACATTACAGTCTAATAAGAAGGAAAGCCAAACTAATAAAAAAAAAATAAGGTAAAGAAAAAAACCCTGTTTGACACTGCAACAATGAAAATTTTAGGTTATTTGCCAATCTCCAAAGATGAAATCTAAGTCTGGTAAGATACAATAATTTACTCACCAGGGTTCCAAAACGTTTCACAAATAAATCAGAGGCATTACTAATAATTCCTGTAACCAAATAAACAAAGATTTAAAACAACTAGTCTCCATAAGCCAAGTACGAAACATGTGGCGAATTAAAACTTACCAAAAAAGCAAACTCATATTTCCAATAAAAAACTCGTTTCCTTAACAAGACTGGCCAACAATAAAAAGTGAATTAATCCTCTGATTATAACAAATGGAGACGGATTACATCCGACTTTCAAAAAAAATGGCCAACAGGCCTTACATCTTCGTAAGTTGACTTCGACCTCGCCAAAAGCTAAAGTGACAAAAAATAGTGTGGCCCGAGCAATAGAGTGCAAACAACTCAAATCGAATGACACGTCCACAGATTATATAATTTCATAGACCGAACCGATAACACAGTCATTCAAATAGGCTTAAAAAAATCTCGATTGTGACGCCATCTCTCTGAGCCTTACTGAAACGTCAGAAACTTCAACTGTCAAACTAAAAACACGTTGATAATTAAATTTTCTGTAATGGTGCGAAATGCACCGTTACACCGTGTAACCTACTAAAATTCCTTTCACTGCTTTCGGATTTAACTTTGATGTTCTTCTTTGTTCTGGTACTCTTACATAAGCTTCACTTCCAAATATTTTCAGATATGACACATCCGGTTTCCTTCCCAAGAATATTTCATATGGAGTTTTCTTAATAAGTGTATTTGTTAATAATCTGTTTCCTAGGTATGCAGCTGTCTTAACACATTCGGGCCAATAGCTTTTACTTATGATTGCTTCAGCAAGTAAACATCTTGCTCTGTCCATTACAGTTCTGTTGTTTCTCTCTGCGACTCCATTAAGTTCGTGTGTGTACGGTGGACACGGTTTTAAATGTATACCCTGTTCCCTGGCCAATTCATAAAAGTTTCTGTTCAGATATTCTGTTCCATTGTCACACTGTAGTTCTTTGATCCTTTTTCCAGTCTGGTTGTGTACTAGGTTCATATAATCCACAAAACAAGAATAAACTTCACTTTTTTGTTTAATACAAAAAAAACTTTAGCTAATTTACTATAGTCATCTATAAAACTGACAAAATATCTTTCACCATTATAACCTATAGGTTGTATGGGGCCATTCACATCTGTATGTAGAATTTCAAGTATATCTTGAGCTCTACGCCTGTTATTTTATAAAAAGGTAAGTTTGACATTTTATTTTGTATGCAAATTTCACACTGGTAAAAACCATTTTCAATAGTTTGAGGTGAGCCAATACATAAATTATACTTACATAATTTTCTAACATTATAAAAATTTGTATGACCTAGAATTCTATGCCACTTTTCTTTTTCAGTCATACTTGCACTATAACATGAATTTAAAGTAACATTATTTGATTTTACCTTACCTTTTAATATAAACAATTTATTATATTTTAAAGCATAAGCAATAAGGTTGTTTTTAGGGCCATAAACTTTAGCATTATTTTTATTAAATATGACTAAATTATTTTGAGCAGTAATACTTGAAACACTTAATAAGTTTTGCTTCATACTTACATACATACTTCGTACATAATAAACATTAAATATTTTTGTTTTACATTGCTGACCATTTATACTGAAATCTATAACAATGTTTCCTATCTTATTAGATTTTAATGCAAAACCATCACCAACTTTAATATCCACTGGATTTGATAAATTTTTAGACTCACAAAAATAATCATCTGTATTCACAATATGATCAGAACAACCACTGTCCAATAACCAAACAAGTTCATGTCTATTTTCACCTGACCCACCATATGCCGCTGCTGCCTGCACTACTTCCACGTTGAAGGTGTTCATACGTTCCTGCTGTACTAGTGATGTGCCTGCCATTCCTCTCCATGAACCTCTGTGACCTTGACCTCGCTGTTGACCTCTCTACCTCTATACTGGCCTCTTCCGTTGTACTGTCCTTGTTCTTGTCCTCTCAATGCAAGAGGATGCCTTGAATGATTTGTTCTCCAACCAGTATCACCTCCTACACTTCTGCAGTTGTATTGTAGATGTCCTGTCTTTCCACACTTGTAACACTTTCTCTTCTCGGTTCTGGTATTGAATGTTTGTCCATTCCCTCTGTCTGTTTCCCTTTTCTTCTGTTCTAAGAGCAATTTCGATTTTACGTATTCAACTGACTTTTCATGCTCTGGAAGAGCGTCGATGATGTCCACTATATAAGAATATGACTGTGGCAATGATAACAGTAAATAATTGAGTTTGTCTACCTTCGTCACTGTTTCCGCACATCGTATGAGATCATTTATATGGGCCTCAAATTTGTTTAAGAACTCCATTGGGTCCTCACTTTCGTTCATTTTCAGTTCTAATAGGCGTTTTTTACTGAGTAATTTATTTGCCGAACTCTTAGTGCCGTAGATACTATCGAACTTAAGAATCATTTCTCTCGCAGTTTCTTCATTTAAAATTAGTTCCAACTGCGTATTGGAAACGCTGTTTACTATGTAGTTTTTGGCTTTGATTTCATTCGTGTTCCACGCTTCTTCCGTGATCGTAGACGGCCTGGTTTCTCTCTCTACGACTTCATTACATTTTTTCATTTGCAGGTACAATTTTAATCGGAATTTCCATTTGTCATATGCGTCGCCGTTAAATATCTGCAATCGTATTTCATCTTTTTCCTCCATTTTTCAATATTTCGTATTAATAATGCTACGTAAACCACAGACATCTGCTACCATCTTAATATTTCACACTCTTTATTGTTAAATCTCTTTATTTCAGACCATTTACATTTTATCGACATGCAGTTCATTTAGTTAACAAAACAAAAAAAAAAAAAAGATTCGGGGTTCTCATCTGACACTTCCATAGACAATCATAGACGAACCATAAACAATACAAAATCACTATTTCAACAAAAAACTTTCGTTAATTGTGAACTCTCATCCAAATGATTTATTTTTGATAATGGGTGACTTTAACCTAAGTCATATAGACTGGCACGGTGAACCGAGTAACTTGCAGGCGAACGGGATTACTGGTACATCTCAAGCGTACTTTTTTGACACCTTATCTGAATGTGGCCTCAATCAATATAATCTTGCAAAAAACACAAATGGTAGAATACTCGATTACATAATATGTAACCACAGAGTAACTGTCGCGTCATGTAGCAACTCGTTAGTGCCTGAAGACTCTCACCATAAATCTCTTTAGCTCTTTAAATATCGCTTTAGAGGACGCAGTAGATACATTTTATAAACACCTTTATGACGTCATATATCAATCGATACCCCAAAAAGTAATTTCCTCTAATTCTTTTCCACCGTGGTACTACAGTCCTTTGAAAAAAATACTTAGGGAAAAATATAAATTTTATAAAAAATATCAAATAAGTATATGGTAATTCTAGTGACTACAACACATTTTGCCTTCTTCGGGAAAGAGCTAAACGTATGGAACACGAGTGTTATATCTCGTATATATCTCGCTCTGAAGGTGGAATAATTAAATGCCCCAAGCATTTCTGGTCCTATGTTAAATCAAATAGAAATGGATCCAATTCACTACCCTCGACTATTTGCTATAATGGTCGGTCAGCCGACACAGGTGTTGAAATATGTAATCTTTTTGCTGCACACTTCTACTCCAACTTTCTTCCGCCGTCGACGTCTTCCTTACCAACTCCTGTGTCTTACAATGACGTACCAAATTGTATAGGTGATATAGTGGTTGATGCTGATGCAGTTCTCAAACTATTTCAATCTATCGAAAGGGGCGGGTCCCGATAAAATTGTACTCCTATTTATTGTTAAAGGTGCTGCATGCTTAGTCGAATGTCTTACCATACTGTATAAAAGGTCGATTTCAGAGGGACTAGTACCTAGAATTTGGAAGTCAGCATTTGTCATCCCTATACACAAGAACGGAAACAAAAATGATGCTTAAAATTACAGGCCTATTTCAAAGTTATGTGTTTTTGCAAAGGTGTTGGAGAAGATTGTGTATTCACAACTTTATTAAGCAGTTACCTCAATTATAATTTCTAAACAGCATGGCTTCCAAAGACAACGATCAACTTTATCAAATTTAATACTTTTTACGGACTTTACGACATCAAACATGGATGGCGGTGGACAGGTAGATGCAATTTTCACTGACCTCAGTAAAGCATTTGACCGCATTGACCATAAAATACTTTTACAGAAACTACTTTTTGCGGGAGTCCACGGCAACCTTTACCGGTGGTTTGCTTCATATATTGAGAATCGATGTCAGGCAGTAGTACTAAAGGGGTTCTGTTCCACCTTTTTTTTTTTTTAACGTGTGGAAATCCCCTCGAACCGTCACCCCGCCGGGGCTCTCGTTCGGCGGGGCGGTGTGTCGGACTCGAACCGACTAAAACCACACGGTGTGCCCTCTTTGCGCTTCCAGTTTAGGAGGGGTCCAGGTAGTTATCGCCTTCTGGACCCCTCCCAGCGCCGGCCCGCTCCTGTTGCGGGCTCTGTCTCAAAAT
Source organism: Arctia plantaginis (assembly GCA_902825455.1). Lineage (NCBI taxonomy): Eukaryota > Metazoa > Arthropoda > Insecta > Lepidoptera > Erebidae > Arctia > Arctia plantaginis. The sequence goes on along the minus strand of CADEBD010000376.1, from coordinate 327,437 downwards.
TTTCCTCTCTTTACGCGACGTCCGGCACACGCGGACGCCGCCCCCTCGCGGCTGGCCAAACTAATGAGGGTGGAGGGGAGAACCCATCTCCTCCACCCGCGGCCACACTCAGGGCGGCATGAGGCGCAGGTAAGCGCGCCTCCGCCGCCCGGTTCGCCGGCGGCGGATCGGGTCCGAGTGGAGGTCGTCCTCCCGGGCCTTCTCCGCCACCACTTCTTTTTAATTTATTCATAAATGACGTCAGCCAATGTATAAAATATTCAAAATTTGTGCTTTATGCCGACGATATGAAGATATTCAAAAACATTACTTGCATTAATGACTGTCGCCAACTTCATTAAGACTTGGATAGATTTGAACACTATTACTTGGTTAATAAATTAGATTTAAATGTTAATAAATGTCATTTCATTACCTTCACTCGCAAAGCCAAAAAAAATAATTTTACGTATTCTATTAGGGGTCATGAGTTGCAGTAGGTGGATGAGGTCCGAGACCTGGGAGTTATTCACCACTCCAAGTTAACATATGAAAAACATATAGATTACTAGCGGACCCGACAGACGTTGTCCTGTCAAATTTGACACTGCGATGGTAGCGCCGTCTGTCTGATCCAATGTAAAACATTCCAAAATCAACAACTACTAATAAATTAAAAATTAATTAAAAAAACAGTGTCCAGCGGACAAAATTGTGAATCTAAACCATTCCCAGATCCCCTTGAACACACACAAAAAATTTCATCAAAATCGGTCCAGTCGTTTGAGAGAAGTTCAGTGACATACACACTCACAGAAGAATTATATATATAAAGATATTGCTAAAAAGGCTAGTAGGGCATTGGGTTTCGTTCTCAGGTCTGGTTCTCAATTTAAAAATTTGAAAGTGTTAAAGTGCTATATTGCTCGCTGGTTAGTGTCCTCGAGTATTGCTCGCAAGTGTGGAATCCTCGATACAACGTTCACAGGGAAAGACTGGAATCTATACAGCGTAGGTTTCTGAAGCATCTGCAATACAAGTCAAAGTGTTACGACTCAACTTATGAAGCGCGTTGTCGAAGACATCATATCTTACCATTGTGTGAAAGAAGGAGGATTTCAGATGTCACTTGTCTTGTCAAAATTTCTCAGAACGTTATTGATTCACCTACCTTATTATCCAAAATCAACCTTAAAGTACCAAACAGGATGACTAGACAACATGTAAATGGTGGATAGTGTTAACACATGTTGTATCCTTTGTTATATACACTGTATGTTTTCCGAACAAAATAAAATAAAATAAAATAATCGGCTTCTGAGTTAATCCAAGTTTCAGTGAATATCAACAAGTGGGTAGTGGTTGGTATCGCTTTTAATATACATTTTATTTCGTCTAGTTTGCCATCTTTACGAATACTACGCAAGTTAGCATATAAGAATCTTAATGAGGACGGATGTATTGGGATATTTTCATATTTGTTTACTAGTTGGTGACTTAATCTACTCATTTCTTTAGTGTGAAATTTCTTAGCCTTTTGTGGTGTAATTGTTACTAGTTTTTTTGGTTGGATTTAGATTCGATAATTGTAGGTATTCCTTTCAAATACTTAATAGTAAGACTTGTCTCGCCGTCTTCTACACGTTTGTTTACCTTTTCCTTCAGTGACTGTAGATACACCTTTTGCGCCGGGGTTTGATCTGAAAACATCTGTATACTTTCGGGTAGTTTTGCTTTGTTTCGCAGTAGAAACTTTGGTGTACTGTTATCGTTAAAACATACTTTAATAGGTCGGTTTTTGTTCGGAGTTTATTTTTCCCAGTCTCATACACCTTATTGGTTTAGGGCAGGCTTCGTATGTGGATGTTAATAATTTAATAACTTCTTGATTTTCATAGCTTCGTCTATAGTTTGGGTTTTTATCGAAAATTTCCACTGTACCTACTAAAATGATGTTTTTTTCCCGGTCGCATCGGTCTTTAAGTTCCTTAATAAGATTTTCGTGATTAAGGATGGGAGGTTCATCTACCATTTGGATATTAATGTTTTGTTTGTCTTTTAACTGTGAGATTTCGTTTTCTATTTGTTTGATTTGTCCCCGGTTGTAGTGTTGTTCGATTTGATTTGTTCTAATTCGGAGTTAATGTGTTCGAATCGCTGTGTGAAATGATCTGTTGTTGATTTTATTGTTTTTATTTCATTTTTGATCTCTGATAACTCCTCTTGTATGTGGTTTAAGTTATCATGTTGGTTTTTTGCAAAATCTTCAAGAAACTTCATCATTTAGATACGAAAGTTTGTGAAGTCCTTTTTATAATCAATCTCGTCAGTTCGTTCCTTTCGCTTTCTGGAGTTAACATTTGCATACCATTCTTCATCGCCGCAGGTCGACAGATTTGGAACCGACCCGCTTCCGATATCGCTAACCCTCGTCAGTAACGTACTAGGCGGTGTTCTTTGCAGACTCATTGCGTTGTCGGTTACTGCGTAATCTTCGTATGAGTGCAAGTAAAATGTTGTAATTAAAAAGCACGCACTGAACTACACTTTAAAATAAACTTTTAAACATCACTTTGGGTTGTTCAACTATTATAGAAATTTCAGTATTTTAAAATTATTTCTAGGACACGTCCGCTTCCAACGAGCGCCAGAGAGATTTGCGTAGGTTATATATTAATTTGATAAGAAGTCGAATAGATTACGGATCATTCATCTTTGACTGTTGTGCTAAAGCACATTTATTAAAACTTGACAGATTGCAAAACCAAGCCTTAAGAATTATAGGGGGTTTTATTAAAAGTTCACCGATCCATGTTATGGAAAGTGAGTTAAATTTAATGCCATTGTTTCTGAGAAAGCAATTCTTGGCTTATAAATATAGTCTGAAAGCGGCTTCTTGGGATAGTAATCAAATTGTCAACCTAATATCAAATTTAAACGTCCTGTCTACTGATAGATATTGGGCGAATAAGAAAAAACTGCTGCTTATTAAGACTTTTAGTGTTGTGAGCCAATGCAATATTGTAACATTTAACTGAATCTGTGGAATCTGTGGAATGTGTAAGCAAAATATGTGAAACAGCGGATATTATAGCACTTCAGGAAACGTGGCTGCTGCCACACGATATACCATTCCTGGGCAGCATCAGCGACCAATTCGCTTTCACTGGCAAGTCTGCCGTGGACACTACGGCCGGCGAGCTCCGAGGCCGCCCGTACGGAGGGGTGGCGGTGCTGTGGAGGAAGTCTGTGTTTCCCTCAGTGTCAGTGTTACAGTGCAGTAGTGACCGCATAGCAGCAATTAAAGTTGAATTACGTGAGCGTTCTATGGTAATTATATCTCTGTACATTAGGGTGTCCCGTCAATGTATGGGATTTTTTTTTAAAGCGACGGCTACGCAAGAGGTATCATAAGTTGCGTTTTTGTGAATAGATTACAAATATAACAAAATTTAATTAAATATTTGTCATCTTTAGGCCTCTACCGATCCTAGAAGTTTTTCAAATTTGCCATTTTTAGAGGTTTCGAACATAAACTATAAATGATACAAAAATAATGTTTAAAAGGTTTTAATCAAATTTATAGGTACTACAAAGACATAAGGTAATGTTCAGTAAAGTTTAAATACTTATAATTAGTGCTTATTTCAAATACGAAATTGGTTCTTGTGGCCAAAATTAGGCATTTCCGCGCGAGATTTTAATCTGTTTCTGATTAAACCATCCCGAGCTGTAGCGTCCGTGACACTTAGAGAAGCCTCCGTCACTGGCTTTACACATCTTTCCACTGATTGTGTATGACAGGGGAAATCAATAACATCGAAGCTTTGTTCTTTAGCCTTAATTCTCAGTTCGTCGTCGGATATCTGTCGCAAAATCGGTGGAGCGGATATCTCACACTCTTGCCAAAATATCAAATCGATGTAATATCGCGCATCGAAGTTAAGTTTTGGTACTTTAAATACCCTGCGAGTATTGCTTATTTCTGCTTCTCTTGCCTTTAATATTTTGCGAGCTGCAAGCTCTCGAATATGCTCTCTGTCGTCGAATAGCATGGTAACAAGTAAGTTTTCAGGGTGAGCAAAAAAAAAGCGTTTCTCTCGATCACTGAATTCACAATAGATCTTTGCTTATCAGGCAAAAATCGGGAGTATGTAACCATTTGAAAAATATGATTGGCTCCATCTTTGAATGATGAGTTTTTCTTAATGAGGAACCAAACTGGAGCATAAACTTTGACCACATAATTGACAAGCAGCTTTAAATTATTTGATGGCGAAACAGTACTTACATAAAGTTTGAGTATGCGATTGGCAGTAGTTAGCCATCTTGAATGCGCCATTTTTCCAGGTTGGCGGCTCGCTAACTCAGGGGAACAAGAACCAGTCGTCACAGCATGACACATTTCATACAGATACTTTTGATCCGTACTTAGTTCCTTCACAATGTCATCAGGTAATTCGAGCAAATTGCCAGCCACTGCACAAAAAGACACTAGTGGTTTACTTTCACAAACATTTAGCTGTTTTCCAATAGGTCCTGAGTATTCTTTCGGCCCAGATGTGCTACCATCTAGAGACATAAACAAATGGCGAAGCGGTAATTCATTTGTGTGAAGCATACAAACACACCATTGTAACGGTCTCTTCAAATAGTCTTCCAGGTAATTGATGACACCTCCTTTCCAACCTGTATTTGTAGGAGTGCCATCGCAACCCACACAACTTACTTCTTCTAAGTTCCATCCTTGATTTTCTAACAATTCTATAATAGAAGTGACAATCCCTTTCGCAGTACCTCGACTCGGCGTCGTATGTCCCAAGTAAATAGATCCCGGCTCTGTAAGAACTGAAATGTGTTCTTCTAAGACTTCTTTTCGGTGGTACCGGCTGTCTATTTTATTGATCTTGAGAGTTTTATCTTTTCGCCCATCGAAGTAGATACTCTTTATAATAATTTTATCGATGTCTTTGCTGGCTTGGGTACGTGACTTTAAAACAGCTCTGTGAATCTTATTTTTATCAATCACAAGGTTTAGATCTTCGGAAGATACCATTCCTACGTCAACTAAGACTGCTGAAGCGACTGCAGCTGCCGAACGCGTTGATAGTCCGTATCGATCACATACCTTAGCTACTGTTGGCAGCGTCAGAGTATTCCGACTGATGAATTGACATGATGATGACAAATGAATTAGATGGAGACTCCTTTAAGTCACTTTTAGTAGAAGGTTCTATTGAAAGCGATTGTGAACGAGGCGGCAACACGCGTACCGGTACAGTATCGGTTTGTGAAGTACTCGGAAAACATGCTTGCTCTGTCCGCTTCAAATTTTCTTGTCTTTGATGTTTCTTTAAAAGCCTTGCAGTTTCTTTTGCGTCTACGCCGCTTATTACCATTTTCCTATCATTTCTTTGGTCCAGTAAAAAATCTCTTTCAGAAATGGGAACTTTCTTGGGTTTAGTGCAGGAACAATTTTCAAACGAAGTGCACTTACAAGCAGCGATGTCAAAAAGCTTATTTGACGATTCCAAAAAGCACTTAACTTTGTTGTCATAGCTATCGTTTCTCTTACTTTTAGGATATCTTATTAGTGATAAATATTTGTTAAAATATGCGGTTAGCAGTTGAGTAACCCGTACGTTAGAAACGATGGGAATTGAAGCTTTGGTCCAAATTGTGTTAAGTTTTCCAGAAACTATTGAAAAGACTTCTGTGTTCGATGGATCTTTTCCGTTTTTCTGTAGTTTTAATTCACTTTTAGTAAATAAAATGCACTTAATAACGTCTTTTATAACAGGTAATTGGCGATCGTCAAGTTCTTTATAAGGTCCCAATATAGTACAAGTAGTCTCACTTCGCCTTGAACACATTTTTATGATTAAGTAACGCAAATTACGTTTTTCTTTCAAAGAAGAATAGAACAACTCCTTACAAGAGTAAAATCGAAATAGAAATGAGACGAACTGTCTTGTTGTAGAAGTAGCGCACGTACGAAAATCAAGTCAAAACATGAATTTTGTAGGAATTTTGCAAGTTCGATCCAAACCGATTGATCGCTAAAACAACCTGTCGATACTTGCAAATCATAGCCGAGGCTTTTCTTATTGATAAAATTACAAGACAAAACAGGATTGATTGATAAAACATAGAATATACGACATTGACTACAAGGTTGTTTTAGCGAATTTTCAGTAAATAACAATGATGGTAGAGCCCTAAGGATATTTTTAAATATTTTTTGAATTATTTTTACGCTAATCTACGTCTAACAGCGCAACTTTTGAGAGGTCTTACGTAGCTAAAATAAGAATAAAAAAATTTCGGGACACCCTACTGTACATGCCAACGGACTCAATAGATAATTTGATCGAGTTTACGGAGTGTCTAAGTGAAATAAATTCTATAATTGAAAATAGTGATGAAGAATCAGTGTACGTTTTAGGGGATTTCAATGCGCATCCGGGTGAGTTATTCGCTAATCAACTCTTAGACTTTTGTGCAGAACAGTCATGGTCCTGTGTTGATCTCGATATGTTACCTAACGATTCACACACTTTTGTTAGTGAGGCACACGGATGTCGCCGTTGGCTCGATCACTGCGTGGTTACGAGTGCCGCGCGCTCAACTATAGATCACGTGACTATCCTATATGATACCTACTGGTCTGATCATTATCCGATGCGGTTAACTTGCAATTTACATTTAATAAGACCCAAAATTTTAATTAATAATGTTCCTAAAAATAAAGTCACGTGGGGGGAAAGGCAGAATAGTCAAATTGAAATGTATCATAATTTTTGTAATACCAAGGTGAGAGATATTTACTTGCCAGCGGAACTTTCTGCTTGTACTGATAAAATGTGTAACTGTAAAATTCATAAAACATTAATTAATGATATGTATAAAAAAATAGTGCGTATACTGACTGAGGGCGCGGAGTACTCCTATAGTGCGACCCCAAATCTTGATAGGGGCAAGCACATAATAGGCTGGAACAGATACGTTAGGGAGGCTCACGGAAAGGCTCGGCAATGTTATCAAAATTGGTTAGTGTATGGTAAACCACGGGCACGCCGTCATCGCGGCGGTAAGACCCGTTATGGAGGATTGGCTCGAGAGGCGTCACGGGACCCTCTCATACCGATTGACGCAGGTGATCACTGGGAAGGGATGTTTCGGAGATCACCTGTGTCTGATCCGCAAGGAGCCAACGCCTGAGTGCCACCACTGCGATGGCCAGACCGTGGACACGGCTCTCCACAAGCTGGCAGAGTGCCCGGCGTGGGTTGAGCAGAGGCGAGACCTCGTGGCGGGGCCATCGGAGTGGGAGTTCTCTCGCTCTCGCGCTAGCCTGATAGCGCGGCTATCTTGCGGAGCGAGAGTGCGTGGAACTCTGCCGTCTCCTTCTGTGAGCAAGTTATGCTCGCGAAGGAGACGGCGGAGCGGGACCGGGAGAGGTTTAGAACTCTCCCGGCCCGCCAGGCCCGGGAACGGGCCAGGCACCGCAGGCGACTCAGGCAGAACGACCTCCGTCCTCCATAAGCGTAGGCCTGGGGGTGCCAGGTGAGGCCATCTGTCACCCTAGCAGAAGCAGGCCGGGGTGGCGGTTCCCTGTGCTCCCTGGAAGCGAGCGCGTTGCGAAGCGCGCTCGCTTCCAGGGAGCACAGGGAACATGGGGTTCCCACACGGGGGGGGTCGTCTACTCGTCTGTAGATGACCCGAGGTATGTCGGGGCACCAGGGACTTCCTTTCTAGGGTATACCTGGTTCCCCGGCTATTAGTACCCGGCGACGGCGTGCGGTTTTAGTCGGTTCGAGTCCGACATACCACCGACAGGTGGTATCCGAGGGGATTTCCGCACGGAAAAAAAAAAAAAAAAAAAAAGTGTATGGTAAACCTAGCTCTGGCCGGATATACAACGAAATGGCTGAGTCTAGGCGATCATTTAAGGGGAAATTGAAATGGTGTCAAAATAACCAACAACAAATTAAGATGGATATAATAGCTCAGCACCATTGCAATAATAACTTTTCTAAGTTCTGGAAATCAACGAACAAGTTGAATCTGAAGCCGAGTCGTCCCGTGGGCGTCGGGGGTGTACATGAGCCGAATGATATCGCGAGATTATTTCAGCAGCATTTCAGAATTGAACCGCTTATGGGGTCTGCACAGTCGGAACCATTGTCGGTGGCCAATGGAGATATTAATGTAAGATTCTGTGAAAAGGATATTTCTTTAGCTATCCATTCTATGAAACGAGAAAAGTCTCCAGGTCATGATAACCTTAGTATCGAACACCTACGGTATTTTGGGGTACACTTACCTGGAGTCCTAGCTTTGCTGTTTAATCTGTGTGTTAGCCACTCCTACCTGCCTGACGATTTCATGCATACTATTGTTGTCCCCATTGTAAAAAACAAGACCGGCGATGGCTCGGACAGGTCAAACTATAGGCCTATATCCTTGGCTACAATTATAGCGAAAGTGATGGACAGTCTGCTTGACGGTCACTTATCTAAACACATCAAACTTCATGACGGTCAGTTCGGCTTTCGGCCTGGTCTATCGACGGATAGTGCAATCATGTGCCTCAAGCAGACTGTGCAGTACTATACCGCGCGTAAAACGCCAGTATACGCGTGTTTTCTGGAGCTGTCCAGGGCATTCGATATGGTTTCATACGAGCTACTGTGGACAAAAATGCATAAAGACACTAGTCTCCCTCCTGAGATTGTATCCATATTTATGTACTGGTACAATAATCAGAAAAATACTGTAGGTGGGCGGATGGTGCATCGGATGAGTACGGGCTGGAGTGCGGGGTGCGTCAGGGGGGACTGACATCACCGAAACTGTTTAATTTGTATATGAACGGCCTGATTGGAGAGCTAAGCAGCACCGGAATTGGTTGTCATATAGAAGGAATTTGCGTTAATAATATTAGTTACGCGGATGATATGGTACTGCTCAGCCCTTCAATCGGGGCGTTGCGCAGGCTGATACGTATTTGTGAAAGATATGCTGAGGCTCATAGGCTCAGATATAACGTGAAGAAAAGGTTATAGTGTTTAGAGCACCCAAAAAGGTTTATTTAGAGATACCATCCGTATCACTCTATGGGACACCTTTAAACAGAGTCACTCACTTCAAGTATCTGGGCCACTGGGTCACCGAGGATCTTAAAGATAATATGGATATGGAAAGGGAACGTAGGGCGTTGTCTGTTCGCTGGAATATGTTGGCTCGCAGATTTGCACGCTGCACTAAAAAAGTGAAGGTTACACTACACTACACTGCAGCTTGTGAGTCAATTACACGCAAAGGACCTACGACGCCCTGCGTGTGCAGTACAATAATGCATTCAGGGTGTTGATGGGGCTGCCGCGGTTCTGTAGCGCGAGTAGCATGTTTGCAGAGGCGCACGTGGATAGCTTCCACGCGATAATGCGAAAGCGCTGTGCATCAATGATGGCATTATTATTAATATTAATTCATTCCATCTTCATGGTATGTTTTTCTTGGATGGTTGGGTAACAGATATAGAAACTAAAAACTATTTTAAATTGAACCTGGAATGTATAAAATCCTCAAAAACAAATTATGAGCCTAATTTATTGTTAAATAGCATAGTGTCAGAGTTAAACAGTACATACAGCGAGTGGCATAAGATATTTACGGATGGGTCTAAAAGTGAATGTGGTTCGGGAGCTGGTTTTTATGATCAAAATTTGGAATATGCGGCTGGTTTTAAAGTTAACTATGAGGCATGCATAATGTCGCTGGAGCTGATTGCAATATTTCAGGCATTATATTATGTAAAAAACCTAAATCTAAATTCAAACAAAATTGATATTTTTTCGGACAGTAAGAGTGCGCTGCAGCATATGGCTCGATGCGCTTCTGGCTCCAGAGGTGCTTCGATAGTCTATGAAATCATAAAAACTATTTTTTTCCTTAAATAAAAGTGAAAAAGATTGTAACAGCTATTTTTTATTATATTTGTATTGCATACGGAGTTGTAAAAAGCGACATCTATTGCCCCCCGTCGCATTTGTTGATTTATCTAAAGTAGTTTGTAGCTATAGTATTGATGTTCTTAGTCCGCCATCGGACCACTAGATGGCGTCTGTTTTATAGATAAGTCATTTTATTAATTTATCATGATAAATTGTATTGGTGTTATAAGTGACCTGTTATGGTAGGAAGCGAGTTACTTTTGATTTAGTTCGTGTTAACCTAGATAATAATTTGAGTGACAGTTTGAATTATTGAAGTAGGGATTCTTTCTGGAAACTTCACGAACCGAACATATATAAGTCCGGCTTTCAGCCACGGGGGACACTCTGCTAACTCTTGTCTTCCAATCTTAAATAGTGTTTTGTTTGTCTGGTGATTTTATTTTCGTAATATTTTATCTGTTCAAAGTACCCACGAAAGTGGTAAGTATATTCTTAACTTTTCTTGTACCTATTTGTTTCTGGAACCTGATCGATAATATGAGTGCTAATCCATTCGTAGGGTCCCAGATTTCGGGTCAAGACGGTCAGTCTCAGACGGCGTGCTTGTTCATTTGTGGCCTTCTGGTGCGAATTCAAGTTTCTCGGTACCCTCTGGCAAACTGGCAGTCACGCGGCTCACAAAGCAAGCGGACAGCCGTACTCAAGGGTTACGTACTTCTCGTTAACTTTATTAATATCAATAGTGAACTTTCCTTAATACCTAATATAAATAGCCGACTCGGGCGGAAGGGGAAGTGACCTCCTTGAGTGAAGACGAGGAGGCTCCGAGCAGCATCAGCTCGGCTCTGACGCGCGCCGCTGCGGTTTTTTTTATACCCACTAATTAATTATTTTTTTTAATTATTGTAACTTTAATTTTTTTTGAAATATACATGTATGTATGACTGAGGTGTAAGTTGTTTTCCTCTAAGGAGTCCCGTAGGTTTCCCACACGCACACACTTCTGTTCTCTTACAAGGCGCCCTGAGGTAATCTCGTGAATCTCTCCACTGGGTTGGCCGGTGAGTAGTCCGCCTGACAAGAAAAGAGGCTACAAGATGTAATGTTGCAATGGGTTCCAGCACATATTGGTCTTAAGGGAAACGAACAGGCAGACCGAATAGCTAAACTGGCAGCTGTAAATGGAAGCGCTGTAAATTATCTACCTGATGACTGGGAATTAGTGTCTAAATTTAAAAAATGCTGTTATGATGACAGGGTTACTTATTTTAACGATAGATCTAAGGAAAAATGTATCTGGTACAAAACCATTCAGGCAATGCCTCCTCAGGTCGCATGGTTTGACGATGATGAAAATGACTTCTCTTATAAGGGTTACTTTGACCCCCTGATAAGATACCTTTGTGAGGTGATAATCAAATTAATTCTTGGAATTCGTTACCTGGGGGGGTTGTTTACAAGTCGTTATCATTGGTTCCTGGAAATCACTTCATGAATATTGTCCCGCTAGCATGTTCTAGCCGAATGACTGTGCGACGGCCGGCAGGCTGCTCATCGGTTTCGTGAGCGCCAGGATCACAGTCCTGGCGGCGAGACCGATGAGGTGCTACAAATGCCTAGCATCGGGACACACGCGCGTCAAGTGCGACAGCTGTTTTGACTGCGGCGGACTGTGTTTCCGCTGCGGTCAACCGGGGCATAAGGCGGCAGAATGCTCTGCCGCCCCTCACTGCCCAGCGTGTGCGGCGGGCAATAAGCCCGCCAATCACCAGATGGGGCAGAGAGGCTGCAAGCCTCCCCGCAGTTCTCGGCAGACGTCAGGGGCTAGCCAGTCGACCTAGGCTACCCCCGACGTCAATATTACGTCGACGTCGTCGCCCATGGAGGAGGTTGTAGAGACGATCCAGTAATGGATCAAGTCTCCAACCTCCTGGTCCAGACGAACCTGAACCACTGTGCCGCGGCGCAGGATCTCTTCCTGCAAACCATGGCACAGTGGTCGATAGGTGTTGCCGTAGTCGCGGAGCCCTATTCTGTCCCTCCCCGTCCAAACTGGATGGGTGACTGGGACGGCTCCGTGGCAGTCGTCGGTTCCACGACGGCTCATTCCCCGCCCTTGTCGGGCACTGGATATGTTGCCGTCGAGTGGGGGGGGATCACCATATATGGTGTCTATTTCTCCCCCAACCGGAGTTTGAACGACTTCGAGGTTTTCCTAACCAGCTTGGAGACCTCGATACGGCGAATAGCGTCTGGGCACGTCCTTGTGCTGGGGGACTTCAACGCAAAGTCCATTGCGTGGGGTTCCCCCAGGACGGACGCAAGGGGCGAGGCCGTAGAGGAGTGGGCGGCCTCGGTAGGCCTCTGTCTTCTCAACAGAGGCTCCACCAACACGTGCGTGCGACAGCAGGGGGGGTCGATACCTTTCGTTCGCTACCCCTGCCCTCGCCGCACGAGTAAGGAACTGGCGTGTCCTGGAAGAGGTTGAGACGCTCTCGGATCACCTGTATATCCGATTTGAGCTCTCCCGGACCCAGGACTCCAGTAGGGGTCACGTGGCGCGGCGTTTATCCCGCTTTCCGCGGTGGGCTGTTGCCAGACTGAACCGGGACCTACTAGAGGAGGCAGCCATAATTCACTCTTGGCTGTCTCCTCAGGCTCCGACCGAGGAGGTCGACGTGGGGGCTGGTCGCTTTCGCGATGCGATTACGCATGTATGCGATGCGGCCATGCCCCGCATTCGAGGTCGTCGGCCTCCAAGGAAGGCGGTCTACTGGTGGTCCCAGGAGCTGGCGGACCTCCGTGCGGCCGGTACACGTGCCCGGAGGTCCTACACGCGCAGTCGGCGGCGTCACCGTGGAGACGGTGAGGAGGACCGGCTTCATGAGGAGTACCGACAGGCGCGGAAAACTCTGAAGCTGGCCAATAGCCGCGCCAAAGAAGAAAAAAGACAGGAGATGTTGGAGGGTCTTAATCGTGACCCCTGGGGTCGCCCTTACCGCGCGGTGCGACAAAAGCTCCGCGCGTCGGGCCCCCCCCCTTACGGAGACTCTCCAGCCCAGCTTCCTGCGAGAAGTGGTTGAGGGCCTTTTCCCACAACGAGCGGAACACACTCCCCCGGCGATGGCCTCCTTGGCCGGAGACGACGGGGAGCACGGGGAGGATAATAATCCGCCCGTCCGGGAATCGGAGGTAGGGGCGGCTGTTCTACGGATCCGTTCCAAGAACACCGCCCCTGGGCCAGACGGGGTACCGGCCCGAGTGCTGGCCCTGGCCCTCAACCACATGGCAGACCGCCTCGGGGAGGTGTTCGACGCTAGCTTGGCGTCGGGACGCTTCCCTGAGTGCTGGAAGAGCGGGAAGCTGGTCCTATTGAGGAAGCCGGGACGGCCTGCCGATTCGGTCGCGGCCTATAGGCCCATCGTGCTGCTGGACGAGGCGGGCAAATTGTTTGAGAGGGTTCTTTCTGCCCGCATCGTCCGGCACCTCTGCGAGGTGGGCCCCGATCTGTCGGACGCCCAATTTGGTTTTCGGGCGGGGCGTTCGACGGTCGACGACGTGTTGCGCCTGAGGGCCGTGACCGAAGAGGCTGTGAGCTGTGGCGGCGTGCTGTTGGCGGTGTCATTAGACATCGCCAACGCATTCAATAGTCTGCCATTCAGCTGCATCAGGGAAGCACTCCACTATCATGGGGTGCCAAAGTACCTGAGGCGGCTAGTGGCAGACTATTTAAAGGAGCGTACCGTCGTGTACGAGGACCGAGAAGGTAATCTGAGGTGTCGGCCCATGTCGTGCGGTGTTCCACAGGGGTCTGTTCTTGGACCCCTCTTGTGGAACATAGGGTACGACTGGGCCCTTCGCGCCGATTTCCCCCCCGGGCTGGGTGTAATCTGTTACGCAGACGATACCCTGGTGACAGCCCGGGGGGCAAACTTCCAAGAGGCGGCGCGCCTGGCCACAGGGGGAGTCTCCCTGGTGGTCGGGCGCATTGAGGCGCTGGGCTTACGGGTGGCCCTAGATAAGACGGAGGCCCTGTTATTTCATGGGCCCCGTCGTGGTCCACCCCCTGGCGCCTCAATCGTGGTCAACTCGGTCCTCGTACCGGTTCGGGCCCAGATGAAATATCTGGGCCTGATCCTCGACGGGAGGTGGCTCTTCGACGAGCACTTCCGACAGCTTGCTCCAAAGCTGGTCGGCGCTGCGTCTGCATTAGGGCGACTTTTGCCCAGTATGGGTGGACCCAGCGTCGCGACAAGACGGCTGTACACGGGGGTTGTCCGGTCAATGGCACTGTACGGTGCACCGGTGTGGGCGGCGGCTCTGACCGCCCAGAATAGGGTACGCCTCTGGCGCCCTCAGAGGGTAATGGCGGTCAGAGCCATACGCGGTTACCGCACCGTTTCGACGGAGGTGGCATGCGCGTTGGCCGGAACTCCCCCGTGGGATTTGGAGGCGGAAGTGCTCGCCGAAGTTTATCGGCGAGTGGCTGACTCCCGGGCGGAGAGCGGATTTCGCCCTCCGCCCGAGGATGTGCGCGAGTGGCGCGAAGCCGCTCGCCGAGCCACGATGGCTCGTTGGTCGTTCCGGCTGGAGACTCCACGCGCTGGCTTCGCCGCCGTAGAGGCTCTCCAGCCGGTCATCGCCGAGTGGGCAGGGCGGCAGCACGGGACCCTTTCCTTCCGGCTGACGCAGGTGCTTTCCGGGCACGGTTGCTTCGGAAAGTACCTGCACTCGGTCGCTAGGAGGGAACTGAGTCCCGCCTGCCACCACTGCGACTGCATTGAGGACTCGGCCCAGCACACGCTGGCGGTCTGCCCCGCATGGGCGGCGCAGCGCCGGGCCCTCACTGCAGTCATCGGAGTGGATCTCTCGCTACCGGCCGTAGTACGCTCCATGGCCGGTAGCGACAGTTGTTTTACCGCGGTCGCAACCTTCTGCGAGGTAGTAATCTCGCGGAAGGAGGCGGCGGAGAGGGCCCGGGAGGACGACCTCCACTCGGACCCGATCCGCCGCCGGCGAACCGGGCGGCGGAGGCCCGCCTATCACAGCCTCATGCCGCCCTGAGTGTGGCCGCGGGTGAACCGGGTGGGTTTCCCCTCCACCCGCATTAGTTTGGCATGTCTTAACAACAGCTGTTCCCGGATCCCTCCTGTTACAGGCGCAGAGTGGCACACCGTGTGGTTTTAGTCGGTCCGACTCCGACACACCACCCCGCCGCAAACCCCGGAGGGGTGACGGTCCGAGGGGATTTCCACACGTTAAAAAAAAAAAAAAAAAAAAAAAAAAATACGGTGGAGAAGTATTATGACGGGCTGCATAACCTTTTATTTGAGCCCAAATTAGCTCAATGGCGTTTTACTGGCAGTGGTACGGGGGAATTCGGAGAACGCGATGACCGTACTCCAGAGCCAACTCATCTATTTCATATCGAACATTTGTCGGCTTATGGTCATTGACTAATTTCATCAGCTCTGCTTTTAGCATTGACATATTTGCGTCAATGCCACTTTTTTGCAGCCAAGCCACCAATTCCTCTTTTCTATTAGCTCCTTTTGCCCTAGAGACCGTTTTAGGCTACGTCGTAATAGGTAACGCGCCCGCTGTATTAAATTCTTTAAATTATGTTTCCTGTTGCGCCACAAACTCTTTGAGTTCCTTGGTCGCCAAGTTCTGGGAGATGGAAGAGGTTACCGCACCGCCTGTGCTTAGTTCAGATGACAAGGCTTGCGAAGAAATTTTCGCCGCAACCACCACTTGTGACGAGAGCGGTCGGTATACCGTCGCCTTACCTTTCAAGGGTGATGTTTTCGCTCTCGGAGATTCTATGCGCACCCCTGAAAGGCGATTTCTATGTCTAGAACGCAATCTAGAAGCTTCTTCTACGCTCCGACAAGCTTATGATGAAGTGATTCGCGACTATCTTGATAAGGGCTACATCTCAAGGGCGCCTTCAGAACTTGACATTGACATTGACTACCTACATCATACCTCATCACATCGAAGTTACGCGTTCTACTGGATGCTAGCGCTAAAACGAGTTCGTCATTATCGCTTAACGATATTTTGTACAATGGTGAGAATCTCCAAGGAAATCTTTTCAATATTATTATAAATTTTCGTCTTTTTCGTATCGCCCTCTCATCCGATATCCGTCAAATGTTTTTATGCATAGGGGTACGTGAGTGTGACCGCAGATTTCAGCGTATATTATATCGCTTTTCGCCTCAAGAACCTATAACTATTTATGAATTTAATAGGGTCTGCTTTGGTTTAAAATCCAGTCCTTTTCACGCCTTACGGACTATTCAACAACTTGTATCGGATGAATTAAGGTCCAACGCTTTCAAAAACGCTACAAAGACTATACATAATGGACTTTATATGGACGATTATGTATATAGCCTCGATACAGAGGATGAGGGCACCGTAGTCGCTAGAGAAATGATAGGGTTAATGAAGGCAGGTCAGTTTGATCTTGTCAAATGAATGAGCAACTCACAAACTGTGTTGTCATCCATTCCTGAATCTCATCGCATGGCCGCTGTTAAAGAGTTTGACGAAACGTCTTCGCACAAAATTTTAGGATTATACATGTCGCCCACGATAGATTGCTTCTCTATTAGAGTCACGCCTCCTCCTGAAACCTGCACAAAACGGGCCATACTTTCCTGTGTCGCTAAATTATGGGATTTTATGGGTTATGTTGCTCCGGTCGTACTATATGCTAAGCTACTCATCCAGCAACTTTGGCTTGATGGCGTAGATTGGGGCGAGGCTCCATCTGACAATATTGTCAAGTTATGGAACCAATTTCTAAGTGGTTAGCAGAAAACACACTGGCAATTAATGTCGACAAGACTAAAATCATAAGATTCCAAATTAAAAAAAACAGTATACCAAATAGATTTTCTATTACGGCTCATAACCACACTACATGCTGTTATCTGACATGCAATTGCCCTCAGTTACAAGATGTTGCTACCATTAGGTACCTAGGTGTAATTATAGACGAAAGTCTTAGTTTCGTGCCGCACATTGAACTTTTAACAGGTAGAATACGTAAACTCATCTTTATTTTCAAATACCTAAGGCATGTTGCAGAACTGTATGAGCACTGCGAAGTTCTAACAGTGCGTCAACTTTTCATTCTACAAATATTACTAAAGCAACATTCGTTAAATCTCAAATCTCATCATATTTCTGTATCTCCGCGACCAACTTCACGCAGGCTTAAACTTCCACCAGCTGACAGGCACAGGACATCTTTTAGTCATAGATTCTTTGGCTTTCTCGGACGATTCACTTATATAAAAGTCAACAAAGTTTTAAAAATTGACTGTAAAAACAAATATGAATGCAAAAGGATTGTAACAGACTGGCTGCTAAAACTAAGCTATGATGAAACGGAAGAACTTCTTCATCCGATATTATGAATTAAAACGAAATCAAAATACAAACATAACAAAAACCCACACACTGACACCGAGATCAACAGGAAACGGATCGCAAATACAAATACACACGCAACACGTGCACATACACATACACACGCACACACACACACACACACACACACACACACACACACACACACACACACACAGATACCTAAGTTAATTGCATGTTTTTCTTGCTTTCAAGCTATTGTAGTTTAGATTGTTCTTATTGCATCTTTATTGTTTTATAACCAGCTAAAAATGTATTTTAGTGATACTGCAGAGGTTGCTGGTACTTATAGCATACTATACACTAGTATACTAGTATACTATATACTTATAGCAGGTTATCCTATTTTAAGTACCAGCAGAACACTATATAATGTTATTTGTGTTTGGACTATAATCTCGAAATGTCTAACCTGTATATACTAATTTGTGGCAATAAAGAATTTTATTTATTTATTTAATTTCGCACCGAGCTCCCTCAGCTCCATGGACTAATTATTCCTCGCCACGTAGGTATCACTGTAGCAAGTATAGTTACCGTTTTGGGATTTTCTGACGCAACCGAACGAGCCTATGGCGGATTAGTGTACCTTCATATTCAAAATCAAGGACAGCCGAACTCGGTTCATCTTATTTGTGCTAAGTCCAAGGTAGCACCGACAAAAACTGTTTCACTAGCGAGGTTAGAACTTTGTGCCGCTCTTCACCTCGCTCGTCTTATACGCACAGTCATCGACGTGTGTAGTGCTCGTATAGCAATTCACAACGTCTTCGCCTTTTCAGATTCTACGGTGGCTTTATGTTGGATACATTCGTCACCGCACCGTTGGGACACGTTTGTTGCCAATCGGCTTTCTAAATTACATGCAGATTTGTCTGCTAAACACTTTTATCATGTTTCTGGAATCGAGAATCCCGATTGTTTATCGCGCGGACTCTTACCCGCTAATATATCTGACCGTCCGCTTTGGTTCAAGGGTCCATCCTGGGCTATTTTGAGTCCCAGAAATTGGCCTATTTCCGCGTTTAACCCGTCTACCGCTTTATCTGATCCTCCGGAACAGAAAAGAGTCACACTTGTGACTTGTAATCCTGAACCTTCGCCTATAATGGATCTCTCAAAACGCATCTCCTCTTGGAGTAAATTTTTACGCATCGTAATCTATGTATTTCGTTTTCTTAAAGTATTACCGCGCCGCGAAACTAATTTTGTGTCAGCTTCAGGCCTTGAATTCGCGGAAAATAGGATAATCGGAAAATAAATAGGACTTGTCATTCGATCATAAAAATCCGATCGTTTTACCACGCAAAGATCATATATTGAATTTGTTGGTTGATTATAACCACAAGCTCCATTGTCACGCAGGTCCAGATTTACTGTCGTCTATTCTGCGTCAGAAATACTGGATTATTTCCGCCCGCAATCTGTTACGCAATAGGGTGCATAAGTGCATTCCTTGGTTTCGGCTTCGTCCAAAGCCAAATCTTCCAGAAATGTCAGATCATAGGTATTTCCGTGTAACTCCATCCGCTAAGCCTTTCGCCCACACAGGTGTGGATTTCGCTGGACCGCTTAAGGTAACTATGTCTCGTGGTCGGGGTATCCGATCCACCAAGGCATACATATGTCTATTCGTCTGTATGACAACTCGCGCCGTTCACATAGAACTTTCTGGCGATCTCACCACTGTTTGTTTTATGTCGGCTTTCAAGCGGTTCTTATCGAGGCGCGGCCCCGTCAGTCGTATATATTCCGACAACGGGACTAATTTCATAGGCGCAAAACGTTCATTATCGGAGCTTCACGAATCCCTCATTTCACGAAGTTATAACACTGACTTCGCACATATCGTAGCCGAAAATAATATCACGTGGGTATTGAACCCGCCGACCGCGAGTCACTTTGGTGGAAACTGGGAGAGCAACATAAAATCGTTGAAGGGATTATTATTTAGAGTCATCGGTGATCGGAAGCTCTCGTTTGAGGAGCTCAGTACTGTTCTCGTGCAGGTAGAGGCTGTTATGAATACGCGCCCCTTGTGTAGGACACTTACTAGCGACCCATCCGAGCCACTAGCGTTGACACCAGCGCATTTTCTAATCTATACTCCGCTTAAATATTTACCCGCGCCAGACATTGATGAAGATAAGCTTCACGTTCTCTCACGTCACGCTTTATTAGATAAGTTAGTGCAGTCCTTTTGGAAGCGGTGGAGAACTGATTATTTGCATACTCTTCAAACGCGTCAAAAATGGAATACTCCAGCTAACCCTATTACAATTGGTACTGTAGTCATATTGATAAACGATAACGCGCCGCCTTTACATTGGCCTCTCGGCATTATTGAGGAAGTTTTTCCCGCGGCTGATGGGGTAACCCGCACAGTAAAGGTGAAGACTGCTACTGGGTCATATTTACGTCCAGCTGTGCGTGTCTGCCCGCTACCAAATTAAAAGTTAACTACATATTTGTTTAAAATTTCACTTTAGGTTAGTTGTAGATAGCTTAAGATTAGATTTATTAATTTCACGCATCCGCTACCGCTTGATACATTTTTCATTGTATTGGTTTCGCATATTCCAGTTTGTTCCTTTGAAGGGAAGCCTTCAAGCGGGGGGGGGGAATGGTTGCGCTGTTTAGATTGTACAAATACGTATTAGTTCCCGCGTAAGACATAGATGTTATATAACTGTATTGTACCTATGTATGTATATATATTCCCGCTCCAATTCCTTCTTCGGACGCTCAATCGCTCGCCGCTAGCGCACCAGTCAAGCTCAGACCGCGCTATTAGACACCCGCTATTGTGTCGAACACGAAAAATACGTGGCCACGCGCGCGCGCACAAGTACGAGAATTCAGCAGTGAAAAACCGTGAGTAAAGCGTTTATCTATCTATCCTAATTCCTTACCTACTTATATACAGTCCACTATATCGCGTAAATTTAGAACCAGCCAAGCAAAATTGTTCAAAATTGTTCGTTGAGCAAAATTGATCATTTTTTTTTCTTATCCTTTGCGCCACCAATTAATGAATGAACTATATTGAATAATGATAAAGTGGCAACATTTATATTTGTAATTTGGTTTTTGGTAGCAGACCTTTTGTTTTATGTAAGGCAACACTCTCTCTCGCTAAGCCGGTCAAGGCGACAACGTCCATCGTTGTACTGTGTGATATAATAAAATAAAATACGCAATATTCCGTCAACAAAACCGTTTTATTTCGCTCCATCTGCTGCAAATAATAACCTCAACAACAGGTTATGGGCCCAGAGGCCCGGAGCGAAATAAAGGAATTATTGTGTAGCAGCTGTGGTAAAACGGCGGTGTGGTTCTGCGGTCAAGCAATAGCGTCGGTGCAACAAAATGGACGGCGAGGGCGATATTTTTGGGGCGTACTATACAACGTAAAAGTATTGTGGTATTATTGTATGATACTTATGCATTAACTATACAAAATCAGAAGCAATCCTATTGTTGTGAACAGAGTTACATCAGGTTTTTCGTCGAATCGTTCAATTTATCGTAAGTCATGTCTGATTGTTCATTTAATAATAAAAAATATAACTTTTCTGCCAACGTAAAAGTAATTTGGTATTATTGTATGATACTTAGGCATTAACTATACAAAATTAGAAAGCAATCCTATTGTTGTGAACAGAGTTACATCAGGTTTTTTGTCGAATCGGTCAATTTATCGTAAGTCATGTCTGATTGTTCATTTAATAATAAAAATTATAACTTTTCTGCCAACGTAAAACCTATTTAGTATTATTGTACGATACGTAGGCATAAACTATACAAAATTAGGAAGCAATCCTATTGTTGTGAACAGAGTTACATCAGGTTTTTTGTCGAATCGGTCAATTTATCGTAAGTCATGTCTGATTGTTCATTTAATAATAAAAATTATAACTTTTCTGCCAACGTAAAACCTATTTAGTATTATTGTACGATACGTAGGCATAAACTATACAAAATTAGGAAGCAATCCTATTGTTGTGAACAGAGTTACATCAGGTTTTTCGTCGAATCGGTCTATTTATCGTAAGTCATGTCTGATTGGTTATTTAATAATAAAAATTATAACTTTTCTGCAAACGTAAAAGTAATGTGGTATTATTGTATGATACTTATGCATTAACTATACAAAATTAGAAAGCAATCCTATTGTTGTGAACAGAGTTATATCAGATTTTTCGTCGAATCATTCAATTTATCGTAAGTCGTGTCTGATTGTTCATTTAATAATAAAAATTATAACTTTTCTGCCAACGTAAATGTAATTTCGTATTATTGTATGATACTTAAGGATTAACTATACAAAATTAGAAAGCAATCCTATTTTTGTGAAAAAAGTTAGGACAAATTTACCATCGAAAAACTCGAGTTTTCGCTAATAAACAACGTTTATTCATTTAATATGATTGTTTAAATATATATTTTTAATCTTATAAGGCCCTGGTTCATTGTATAGTAATTTGATGCAAGAAAATGACTGTTTGCTCTCTTTGTTCTATAAAAAAAAACTCAATTTGAGGGGCGTGCCATATACTACGCAGGCTATGTCCGTCGGCTAGCTCCGTCGGCTAGCTTCAGCTTCATGCAAAAACGTATGTAAATTGCAAGGTTACAGTGATGCAGACTGGGCCGGTGATGTGGCAGACCGGAAGTCAACCTCAGGTCAAATATTTTATATTTTTAATTGTCCAGTTTCTCGGTACAGTAAGAAACAGTCTAGTGTAACACTGTCATCTTGTGAAGCAGAATATGTAGCTTCGAGTATGAGTATTATGGAAGGTTCTTATTTAAAAAAGTTACTTAGAGATTTTGGATATGAGAATGTAGATTTTGAAATATTTGAAGACAATCAAAGTGTGATTAATATAGCACAGAATAATGGCAGTAATAAAAGATTGAAGCACATAGACATCAATTATCAGTACATTGTAGAAAATCTATCAAAAGGTTTAGTTAAAATGACATTTGTATGTAGTAATAACAATGTAGCTGATTTGTTTACCAAACCCTTAGGAAAAATACTTTTTGTTAAACTTAGGGATATGATATTGTCATAAGTTTGTTAAAGTGTGTATATGCATAGGATAGTGCTGAATTAGTATTTAAGGTATCTTGTGTATGTAAAGGATGTTTAGTGTGCCTAAGTTTAGCTGGTACATAAGAGTATGTAAGAGAAGGATCGGTCATAATTAAAAAAGAAGTTCTTTTTAAAACTTGATAATAATTTATTCAATCAAACACAGAGAAACAGCAAATCACAGGACTAATAACAATTTGATATTAATTAGTCATTAAAGTAGACTATATTATAAATTAACACTTCGATAAATAAGCCTTAATTAATCGGGTATAATTAGTCCAGAAACCAAATTATAACGCGGAATAATAATTAATTCGTTTTCACGAATTAATTATCCGAAGTGTCTAGGTTAAGCTAGCAGCGAGGTACAGCTAGTGCACCGAGCCACGCCAGAGCCAAGACTGCCTTCAAAACGATCGTTACAAGTCTTTTATACCGGCAAATCTAGTAGTGATGAGAGTGGGGGCATCGAATGACGCGCTCGGTGGCGTGATCGGTGCACGTGTTGTTTACAGTTTCGCTCAGGCGGCGCGCGGGCGCCGACACGGCCATGCTGACGTGCGTGCGCCCTCGCACGCGTCCCTTCTTACTTTTAGACATCTGAAGGAAAAACATCGTTCGATTATCCTGACAATATTATAGTGTTTGGCCCGGTCCAAACTGACCCTTCAGACTTATGGCAGTTTTGGTCCGACCTGAGGTTCCGCAAAACTTTCGTTTTTACATTCTCTGGACGAGCTAGGCCTGAATGTTTTTTTTTTTTCTCTTTTTTTTTTTTTTGTTTTTTTTTTTTTTTTTAGACTTTGCTAGACCGGAGTTGTAACTCCCTATAGCGTTTGCTAGACCGGAGTTGTAACTCCCTATAGCGTTTGCTAGACCGGAGTTGTAACTCCCTATAGCGTTTGCTAGACCGGAGTTGTTACTCCCTATAGCGTTTGCTAGACCGGAGTTGTTACTCCCTATAGCGTTTGCTAGACCGGAGTTGTTACTCCCTATAGCGTTTGCTAGACCGGAGTTGTTACTCCCTATAGCGTTTGCTAGACCGGAGTTGTTACTCCCTATAGCGTTTGCTAGACCGGAGTTGTTACTCCCTATAGCCTTTGCTAGACCGGAATTGTTATTCCCTGTAGCATTTATGCTGGACCGGAATTATGATTCCCTACAGCCAGATTATTGGACCGGCCGCAAGCCCTTCAATAAAATTTCAGTTACATTCATTAGGTCGATGTACTTCTGCTTGTACCACTATATTTAAAGGTTCAGAATTTACAGCTGTTGCATTAGAGCTAGCCGACATTGTATCAGATCGTGCCGACAAGGTATCAGAATGTGCAGTCATGGTGTGGTCACTACTAACCGAGATAGTATCTGAACCATCATCAGGTTGGTTATAATTTTCATTAAAGTCTATAGTATCTAACTGGTAATCGATCTCATGAACAATGTTATTTAATTGATTCGTCATTTCGTCATCATCACTACAATATTCGGCCATTTCAAGAAATTCAGTTGGACCCCGGGGCACCTCTCGTAAATTTTCGTGGGAATATTTATAAACTCGATTTGAACCATCAATATGTTTCAATTCATAGCGATCGTTTTCTAATATAGCCGTTATTTTAAGTGGACCTTTAAATTTTCTATCTAATTTTGTTTGGTGCCTTTCTTCAGATTTGACAAACACGAAATCACCTAGTGAGAAAGGTCGTACTTTAGCCTTGCCTCTATTAAATCGGAGAGAATCTGCTTCTGAGGACTTAATGATATTGCTGGAGGCACTAGATCTAATATCATCCAAGTTTAGTCTGGATATAACGTCGTTATGTGAACTAAAAGCTACTTTAGATAATCCAAGGGAATTTCCTTGTATACCAAACATCAGTTCAAGAGGGGAAAATTTAGTGATTCTCGAACGGGTACTATTAAGGGCTAATTGAATCTCACCTAGTTGATCCTGCCATGTACTATCGGAATCACATTCAATTATAGTTAACACATTTTTTAAGGTACGCATTACTCTCTCGACCTGACCGTTAGCCCTACTGGATCCCGTGGCAATGAGGTGTAATTGGATGTTGTGCTCTTTACAAAATTTCTTAAAGTCAGAGTTATCATATGAACGACCGCGATCAGCGATTATACGTTTAGGTGTGCCAAATAGGTTAACTATATTTTTGACTGCTTTAACAGCATGAACTGAATTTAAAGTAGTAACGTGTTCTAAAACTACGAATTTTGTAAAGGCATCTATTGCCACAGAGCAATATTCTTTTTGTGCGCTTTTTCCGCTTAGCTTGCCTGTTAGATCCAAATGAATAGTGTGCCAAGGGATAGCTGGTTTTGGGATTGGATGTAATCGGACCTGTTGAGCACCAGAAGGACCCTTAGATGCCTTACAAATAACACAAGAATCGACAAACTTTTTTACAAATTTTGCCATGTTTGGGAACCAGTAAAGGTCATACATCTTATCGAGAGTTTTTTCATATCCGAGATGTTTTATTTCATTGTGAACGTGACCGATTAGAGTCCATGTCAGGGACCTAGGAATCATAGGTAGCCATTTGGAATGCTTACCACGTTCAATTTTACGGTAAAGAATACCTTGTCGTACATCGTATGTGTGTGATATTTCTATTGGAAAATCATTTGTTCTAAGTTTCGATACGATATCCTTAATTTCTGAATCCCGTTGTTGTTCTACCAATAGCCATCCCCTCTCTAATTCTGAGAAGTTAACTATTTTGGGCACTTGTTTGAATTTTGGAGATCGATTTTCTAATGCAAAGTTACGGGATAAGAAATCGGCATGAGCCATATTTTTTCCTTCTTTATAGATTACATCAAAATCGTAAGACTGGAGAATAGCCCACCAACGGTGCACTCTCGGTGTTAAGTCTTTTTTTGAATGGGATGCTTTTAAGGAATTGCAGTCAGTAAATACTGTAAACCTGCGGCCATAGAGATAATGTCTAAAATGTTCCACAGCTCTGACTACTGCCAAAGTTTCAAGTTCATACGAGTGATAACGACTTTCTGCATCATTCGTTCGATGACTAAAATAAGCTACTACGTGTGGTAAGTTGTCAACCCTTTGTATTAGCACTGCTCCGTAACCATCACTACTTGCATCTGTATGAAGCTCAATTGGCAAGGAAGGATCAAAGATTTTGAGAACGGGTTCGGTTGTTAAGCAACCAATTATAATTTTATGAATTTTATCATGTTCAGGTGTCCATGTAATTTTTCCTTTTCCTGCAGCAGTTAACGGATATAGGGGCTTCAATAATTTTGAAAAATTTGGAATAAATTGACGGAAATAAGATGCTAAACCGATTAATTGTCTTACTTGTGTTACAGTGTCGGGAGCCGTCAATGATTTCAAAGCTTCAATTTTACGTGGGTTTGGTCTTATTTGTCCAGAAGATATAACAAACCCTAGATATTCAATTTTAGTTTTCATAAACGAACATTTTTTTAAGTTAAAAGAAAAACCTGTCTTAGAAAGAGTTTCCTTCGAGTAGAGTAATCGACACACATACGATCACTGCCATCTTTCTTTTTTACTAGCAAAACAGGACTTGCGAAAGGTGATGAGCTTTCCCGGATAATTTTAGCGTCTAGCAGTTCCTTAATTTTAACATGGACAATATCCAATTCGGTAGGAGATAATCTGTAGGGACGCCTACGAACTATTTTACTGGGATCAATTAAATCTATCTTCAAGACACCTGTGCTAGCTTGTGTAGTCGGCAATTTATCTATAAAGTACTCAGAATACTTATTTAAAATCTTTATCAAAATTTCTTTATCGCGACCTGTTAAGTCAGTATCTATGTATTGCGGATCGAAATTAAATTTAGAACAAACATTACTGAGTTTGGATTTAAAGAAAGTCAGTTTTTCACTGCTAATTTCAACAGATATTCCGTTTTTCAGTACATCACGGCCTAATAAAACCTCTTCGCTTAAACACTCGTTTGGTAATACGTGAAGGACGATTTCTAGGACAAATGTTTGAACATAAACTTCACATTTTACTTGTAAAGAAGAGATAACGTTGTTACCGCCTATTCCCTTCAGAACTACTTGTTCATGAAATCTTTCACCGATCAGTAAGTTGCTTTTACTTTGTTTTATAAGACTGCATTCTGATCCTGAATCAAAAATAAATGATAGTTTCATACCACTAGTCTCGAGAGTCCCACGAGATGGTTTGCTGCATAGGTTGACTTGCTTGCTGCTCGAAGCGTCGTCTTTCTTCGTATACCGCTTGGGGCAGGCGCTGGCTATGTGGCTGGTGTCCAGGCAGATGTAGCAGTAGGTCTTAGTAATTGAAGAATCTGGTTTAGCTGACATAGAAGTGCTTTTGGTGAACGAGCGATTTTTATTTCGACATTCGTTGGCCCGAACAGGACTGTTTTGCCACAAAAATGACAGGAACCTTTAAATGGTATAGAAGGGCGGAACCTTTTTTGTTCTACTTCCGATGTTAAAGAATCATCGTTACATCTCTTAAGTGAAAAGCTTCTCAAAGCACGAAAGAGTTGA
The DNA here is from genome assembly GCA_902825455.1 of Arctia plantaginis. Taxonomy (NCBI): domain Eukaryota; kingdom Metazoa; phylum Arthropoda; class Insecta; order Lepidoptera; family Erebidae; genus Arctia; species Arctia plantaginis. The sequence goes on along the minus strand of CADEBD010000376.1, from coordinate 300,395 downwards.
TGTTTATCATTAATAATTACAGAGTTTAACTCGCGACGTATTTTATCATCACATTGGGATAAAATCGAAATTGCAAAGCCCGTTGTAACGTTTTCAGGTAGGTTTGCGTTGGGGATTTTTTCTATAAGCTGCCATAAGCGTGTGCCCGCTTCAGCTGGGTTTTCCTTGTTACCAAGGCGAAACTTAATGACCTGATCAAAATAGTCTTGCATCATCATTGGTTTTGAAAATTTTGAAATCAATATTTCCTTAATAGCGTACCAGGAGACGTTATCTGGCCGTATTTTTGTAAGACAAGTCGCAGCGCGACCTTTAAGAGCGTGAGTGAGTGCAATAATGAGATCAACACCCTCCAAGTTCTTTTTTTCAATAATCATTTCGCTTAAGGTACACCAGTCTTTTATGTCGGAATCTGCGTCATCGGGATTGAATGACACCAATTTAAAGGGGGTAGGTGGATTGACGGGATGCTGATGTAAACTATTTGATAATTTTAATAAAATTGCTTCCATACCGGAAGAAAAAAAAGACATTTGCTGTTCCATGCAGTTGGTAGAGTTGGTTTGATCGTGAAGTGGAAGTGGATCCGATCCCACTTCTGATGTAAGAGAAGGATCGGTCATAATTAAAAAAGAAGTTCTTTTTAAAACTTGATAATAATTTATTCAATCAAACACAGAGAAACAGCAAATCACAGGACTAATAACAATTTGATATTAATTAGTCATTAAAGTAGACTATATTATAAATTAACACTTCGATAAATAAGCCTTAATTAATCGGGTATAATTAGTCCAGAAACCAAATTATAACGCGGAATAATAATTAATTCGTTTTCACGAATTAATTATCCGAAGTGTCTAGGTTAAGCTAGCAGCGAGGTACAGCTAGTGCACCGAGCCACGCCAGAGCCAAGACTGCCTTCAAAACGATCGTTACAAGTCTTTTATACCGGCAAATCTAGTAGTGATGAGAGTGGGGCCATCGAATGACGCGCTCGGTGGCGTGATCGGTGCACGTGTTGTTTACAGTTTCGCTCAGGCGGCGCGCGGGCGCCGACAAGTATAATTTAGGACTCTGCATATTTGTTTAGAGGTTATGTTTATGTTATTAAGGGGATGCATCTCAGAATTTATCTTAAGGGGGTGTAGTACAAAATAGGTAAAGGTTTTAAATATGTTTAATGGTAAAATTAAAATGGTTGTTTAGAAATTAAAATATAATGTTGAGGGGGTGTATTGAATAATGATAAAGTGGCAACATTTATATTTGTAATTTGGTTTTTGGTAGCAGACCTTTTGTTTTATGTAAGGCAACACTCTCTCTCGCTAAGCCGGTCAAGGCGACAACGTCTATCGTTGTACTGTGTGATATAATAAAATAAAATACGCAATATAACTAAGGCCAGACAGTCTGCATTCGCTAGAGCCCGTCTTCATTTTGGCGTCAAAGGTTGTTGGACACAGGAAGGCGTCATTGACGTCAAACTACCGGGCGGAAGTAGGGTCAAGATCACATCTCTGGCTGAACTGGAACCTTTGATGCAGAAACATCCTAAAGCAGCCGACGAGGCCCATACAGCTAAGGGCAGCAGTTCATCAGGTGCCAGTTACACGGCTAACATCACCAAGAACACAACCCGTAGAAACTAACTTCCAGGTCCCCATTGTGTTAAATTTTCCTGTGGTCAGTTTCTTAAGGTCATTACATAGTATTCATTTTGAATTATTATTTATCCTATAGAATCATTTAACTAGGCAATCAACATGACAGTCCGCCAGCTCCTGGGACCACCAGTAGACCTCCTTCCTTGGAGGCCGACGACCTCGGATGCGGGGCATGGCCGCATCGCAGATATGCGTTATCGCATCGCGAAAGCGACCAACCCCCACGTCGACCTCCTCGGTCAGAGCCTGAGGAGACAGCCACGAGTGAATTATGGCTGCCTCTTCTAGTAGGTCCCGGTTCAGTCTGGCAACAGCTCACCGCAGAAAGCGGGATAAACGCCGCGCCACGTGACCCCTACTGGAGTCCTGGGTCCGGGAGAGCTGAAATCGGATATAAAGATGATCCGAGAGCGTCTCAACCTCTTCCAGGACACGCCAGTTCCTTACTCGTGAGGCGAGGGCAGGGGTAGCGAACTGTTACACAGGGCCTTGACTTAGGCTTTTTAAAAAAAAGGAAATAGTAAATTAATGAACACTTTTAATGAAAATAATGATTACAAGTGAAATGGAAAAGGCGAGTGTTCACTCTCAGGGTTCGGAAGAGACTGATGCAACCTGGCGACGCTCTGAGTACTGGGATATCTGATACCCGCCTAGTAACGCTTAGCTCAGCGATGTCTCAGCGATGTCCCATACAAAAGGGATATGTAACAGCCCCCCGGTTAAGAGGAAACTTACCGTAAGGGAAAAGTTTCCGGGAAATTACTCCATGCGTAAACGCGGTTGATTTGGAGTTATTCCTAATTCTATGTGAGAGTTCTCATCTTGTTCATTTGTTATTGTATGCATCTTTGATTTTGAACACTTGCCCTTTTTACAAATATATAGTAAAACTAAAGCTAAACATAAAACTACAGAAAATACACTAAGGATTGGGAAACTTATATGCTTATCAAAATCATGGGAACTATCTACGGAATTTAACTTATCTATAATCTGATTGGATACAATTTTAAGATTTTTAAGATCATTTAATTTTACATTATTTATTTTAAAAGGCGATATATTTAATTTCTTAACTCGACCTACATTACAACAACTATCGTTAATAATATTGAAACTAGAAGAAACCATTGGTAATTTTAAAGTGGGGGTGGTTTCTCTTACTAACCTTGTATTTCTACAATATGCTGCACAATTATATGGAATATTAAGGATTCCCGTGCCGGATACAATTGTTTCTCATAGTATACTATTTGAACATTCAATAGTAAGTTTCGTGGGTTTAGATTGTACAAATATCCACTTATTGTTATTTAATTTGTGCCAAACATCAATATTACCATTAAGGAATCTATATTGACAATTTTCAGGTAATGAGGATACAGCCTTAGTGATTATGTCTATTTCACAATATTGGTTACCCGACACTGTATAAATTTCATATAATTTACAAAGGTAGGTCTTGTAGGATATATCTCTACAGTCTTGTAGGTTCTTAATAAATGCGAAAGAAGATTTGTCTTTGCTTAAAGCTAAAAATTGTTCAGTAGGTAAAATCAAACTAAAAGAATTTGGTGTTTCTGGGCCATGTGGAATAGGCAGTGGAATATTTTTGTATAAATTATATTCTAAAGCACTAACTAAGGGTATTCTTACTACAAATATTAGTTTATTATCTAAATAGTAGCAGACTAATTTAGCAATATTAATTAAACTATGAATATTATTTAACTCTAAACTTACTGGGAAATCCTTATACTTAGGAACTACCTTAAGGTTACTAACAATGTCTTCGTATAGTTGACGTGGTGTTAAAATAGATGGGTGAAGAGTGTTACTTTGTACAAATAGGATAGAGTTTAAAATATCCTCTATCTTAAAGGAGAGGGTGTATAGGTTAGACTGTAGGATATTTAAAACATTTTCAAAATTAATTTTAAAACTGTTAGTTGTTACAATATTAGATATATTATTATATGACATAGTTATTCTGTCAATGACGTCATTCAATTTTGCTTGGTTAACATAGATTTCGTGTAAAGAATTATTTACATTAGAAATGGCTGATTGGGAAACAATAATGCTTTCTTTGATTGCATCTTTAATTTTCTTCTCATTTGTGAATAGTTTTTTGATAGCGTTGTTATAATTTTCAGCATCATCCTCATCTAAAGTACCAAATATGTGTCTAAAAATGACACCTACTCCAGACATCCAAGCGGATCTTTTAGAGAAGCTATTTGAAATAATATGGGAGAATGAATCAAAATCACGTAAGATGTCTGTATATAATGAATTTAAGGGTTCCAACATGTTTAAGCATTGTTTTTCATCTATTTCTTCACTTTCTCGACATTGATACCGTATTCTGTTGAATGCATTTTGAATGTTTTCGATGTGACCTCTGAAAGCGGACACATCTACAGGGATAACTATGTGAAATTGATCATTAACTGCTTTGAGAGAACCAACCGGATCGAAGAATATGCCAGGACCCTGGGTGATGTATTCAACATATTGGTTTTCAGTGGTTGCTATAGTATAAGCGGCCTCCAGTCTGTAATAGTCATATTAACTAGGTTAATAAATAACGAATTGGACATAAACGGGGATCATATTTTAATTAACTATTCAAATGTGCTGGTTTTACTTCATCAAAATGGTGCTTAACGTGACGCCGATTGATCAGAAGAGATAGAGTATTATTACCGTGAATTTGAACAACTTTGTACGGACCCTTCCAAACGGCTGATAAAGCTTTACGTAATCTCACATGATTCCGTAGATAAACGTAATCACCGATTTTGTATTGAACGGCGCGAGTGTGTCTGTCATAATATGTCTTTGACCGTTCCTTTGACCTTTGAATATTCTGAAGAGCTTTTTCACGGGAAATTTTAAGGCGGTGTTGAAGCATTTTTATGTATTCAGGATAGGTAATTTCAGAGGAAGGGTTGAAAACAGAATCGGGAATAAATGGCTTGTGGCCGAAAACAACCTCATAGGGTGTGAAGCGAGTTGTTGTGTGAATGCTGCTATTATAGGTCAACATTGCGGTGTAGACAAATTTGTGCCAATTGGTTTGGTTCTCATCCACGTATGATTTTAAGTATTCTTTCAGAGTGGAATGACTGCGCTCGAGAGCTCCTTGTGTTTGGGGATGGTAAGGTGATGACCAGATCTGTTTTATTTTTAGAAATTCACAAGTTCTTTTAAATAGGTCGGCAGTGAAATTTGTTCCTTGATCTGTAAGTATCATTTTAGGAATCCCGAAAAATGATATGAAATGTACTAAGCATTCACAAGATTCTTCTGCTGTCGCATTAGAAATGGGATAAGCGATGGAGAATTTAGTTAAATCGTCCTGAAGGGTAAGTATAAATTTCAATTTATGGACTCCAGCTTCGGGCAAAGGTCCAACTATGTCTAGGCTAATTCTTTCAAATGGGCGAGTAGAAGTAGTGGTAATTTGCATGGGTGATCTGTTAATTCTGCGAAAGGCTTTATTCGATTGACAGAGGGCACAATTTTTTACATAATTTTCTATATCTGACCGCATGTTCTTCCAGTAGTAACGTTCTTTAATTCGGTCAACCATTCTATTTGAACCAAGATGTCCTGCTATAGGAATATCGTGGTTTTCTTTTAAGATTTTTGAAATTTCCGAGGGTACAGGATAAATAATAGTATTATGATGTATATTTACTATAATATTAGTGTTGTTGAATAAATACACAAGCATGCCGTAAATTTTAACAAAAGAGTGATGTTCAAATGCGTTTTTGAAATCAGATACTGCTATATTATTTATGTCGCCACAGAGAATAATGTCGTCTCGGGCTAATTTTAACGTTTTAAAAATATCGGGATATGTGCAGTTGTCAAAATAATGAACTTTTGTAAATAGTAGATAGTAGGTTTTCCCTCTTAACTCTAGTTTTTTAAATGAATAAAGTTCTATTTCCTCTTGCAAAATGCTGTTTGAATCTTCAGGAGCGGAAAGCACATCCTGAAGGTAAGGGTTGGATTCATCTAGGTCTATTGATACGGGAATGATGATAGTTTTAGCACTACTTTTGTAGCCGCTTTTCTTCTCAGGCGGACTACTCACCGGCTGACCCAGTGGAGAGATCTATGAGATTACCTCAGGGCGCCTTCTAAGAGAAAAGAAGTGTGTGCGTGTGGGAAACCTACGGGACTCCTTAGAGGAAAACAACTTACACCTCAGTCATACATACATGTATATTTCAAAACAAAATTAAATTTACAATAAAAAAAAATCAGAGGGTATAAAAAAAAAACCGCAGCGGAGCGCGTCAGAGCCGAGCTGATGGTGCTCGGTGCCTCCTCGTCGTCCCTCCAGGAGGTTACTTCCTCTTCCGCCCGAGTCGGCTATTTATATTAGATACGGATAAAAGTTTAACAAATTACAATTATAAGTTTAAGTACGTAACTCTTGGGTACGGCTGTCCGCTTGCGTCGTGAGCCGCGCAATCACCAGCTTTGCCAGAGGGTACCGAGAAACTTGAGTCTGTACCAGAAGGCCACAAAAGAGCAAGCACGCCGTCTAAGACTGACCGTCTTGACCCCGAAATCTGGGACCCTACGAATGGATTAGCACTCATATAAATTAAACAGGTTCCAGAAACAAATAGGTTTAAGAAGAATTGAGAGAATACTTACCACATTAGTGGGTAGATTATAACAGACTACATATTACGAAATTCAAATGACACGACAATCAAAACACTATTTAAGGTTGGAAGACACGAGATAGCAGAGTGTCTCCCGTGGCAGAAAGCCGGACCTATATATCCTCGATTCAGGAATCTTCCAGAAGTTAACCCCTCCTCATCATTTCACTTTGACATTTACATTGAGAAAGAAAACAACGCTAACAAAATCAAAAGTAACTTGCTTTCCACCATAGCTGAACACTCCCAATACCTATGCAATTTGTCATGACAGATTACCAGAACAGATTAAAAAGTAAGTCTTTTTAATTAAACTATCATGTCTCAAACAAACGCCATCTAGTGGTCCGAAAGTGAACAAAGGAGATCAATACCGTAGCTACAAACTACTTTAGATAAATCAACAACAAAGCGATGCGGCCAAACAGGTGCCGCTTTTATCAATATCGTACGTATCACAAATGCACAAAAAAAATAACTGTTACACTTTTTAGTAAGGATTCGTTGTGTTCCATAATTTGAGTATTATACGTTTCGTTTTTGTTGGTAAAAGATTTTAAGAAGTCCGAGTATTCATTATTAGAGCTGGTACTCGTATGGGTTTGTTCTTCCATTTCAGGAGTTAGCGCAGGAGTAGGAGGAGTTCTTAAGTCAGTGTCTATGTTTGGGCTTGAGTCTAGTGCACCTAAGTCAATTAGTTCATCTAGGACGTCTTGTGGAATTTCCGACTCTGGACTGGAATTTGGCTGGTTATTAACACCACTGGTAGAGGGCATGTCTTGAGTTATTGGGTTGACTGGGAACCGTGACAAGGCGTCGGCATTGCTATTAATTTTGCCTTTTTTATATTCTACTTCGTAATCGAATTCTTCAAGCTTGAGTCTCCATCTGACCAGTTTGGAGCCCGGATCCTTGCAGTTAAATAACCATTTTAAGGGACGATGGTCGGTGACAATTTTAAATCTACGGCCGTACAAATATGGTCTAAAGGTTTTTGTCCCGAAGAGGATTGCTAAACATTCCTTCTCGGTCACGCTGTAACTAGTTTCGGCTTTGTTAAGTGTTCGTGATGCATAGGCGATAGGGCGGTCATTTCCTATTGGGCCTTGAGATAGTATAGCTGATATGGCGAAATTTGATGCATCACAGGTTAATACAAAAGGTTGACTGAAATCCGGATAGGCTAATATAGGAGCAGAAACAAGGGCGTTTTTCAATTTTTCAAATGCTAATTGTTGTTCATTTTGCCAATTAAATGGGATATTCTTTTTTAAAAGATGAGTAAGAGGTTTAGCTGTTTTAGATAGGTCAGGTATGAAACGACGATAGTATGAAACTAATCCCAGGAATGACTTTATGTCTTTAGGACATTTGGGTAACGGGAATTCGGATACGGCTTTGGTTTTTTCAGGATTTGGTTTTACCCCTTTATCTGTGATAATATGGCCGAGGTATGATACTTCTTTGCGAAAGAATTCACATTTATCTGGTTGAAGTTTCAAATTAAATTTACGGAGTCTTTCGAAGACATCGGTCAGATGTTTTAAGTGAAGGTCAAGGTCGAATGAATGAATAACAATGTTATCTAAGTACACAAAGCATTTGATGCCCTGCAAGCCAGATAGGACCGAGTTCATAAGTCTTTGGAACGTCGCGGGGGCATTCTTAAGCCCAAAAGGCATACGCGTGAATTGGAAGTGTCCCTGTGGGACAGAGAAAGCGGTTTTTGGAGCATCCTTATCTGCCATTTTAATTTGATGAAATCCGGAAGCTAGGTCAAGGGTACTAAAATATTTACACTTACCTAATTGATCTAAAATTTCTGAAATATTTGGTATCGGATAAGAATCACCTATTGTAATATCATTTAACTTACGATAATCTATTACTATACGCCACTTGCGCTGACCTGAAGCGTCTATTTTCTTCGGAACTATCCAAATTGGAGAAGACCTTGGTGACGCTGACGGTTCTATTATACCTTCGTCGAGCATTTTGTTAATTTGAGTTTCTACTTCTTTTTTGTGAACTTCTGGGAATCTATATGATTTTGTGTTGATCGGGATGGAAGAAGACGTGTTGATTTCGTGTTGTAAAGCTTCGGTAGTACTGAGCTGATCACCAGGAAGATGGAAGATATCAGAGTAAGTGGAACAGAGGTCAACTAGAGCATTTGCTTCTTCGGGATTTAGGTGGGAAGCTCGTAATAAATTTAGTACTTGTTGAGTTCTTTCCAAGGAATTTATAGAATTTATTTTAGAGTGCATCGTGTGAAAAACCGTGTTTTTGACAGGTTTGTCCAATGGTAATATTTTAATTTTAAGGTCCGAGTTTAAGCATATGGGGGATTCAGAGATATTAACTACTGATATGTTTATTCTAGAATTGGGCTTTACTTTTACTATGCAGTTTGCAGTCAAGAGGGATTCGGCTATGCATTGGTCAAGAACAAGGCCTTCTTTTATTTGAGGATTGAGAACGGAACATTCAATAATTGCTTCGGTCCTAGGTGGTATAATATAAGTCGGTTCACAAAATTTTAAGGTAAACTTTATATTATTTATGATTAACACATTTTCTATATAATTAATTTTGCAGTCAGAATAAGCGAGAATATCGTTGCCTATTATTCCGTCGTAGGGGAAATCTATATTGGGGACAACATGAAAATGATGGCTCAGTGAGTTAAAGTTTATTAAAATATGGCCTAGGGTCTTCATTGGGTTTTCCGTTGACCCCAAACCATGGAAGGTTATTATATGGTTAGTAATTGAGGGCATTTTTTCGATACTGTTTATTTTTAATAAGCTGATAGAAGCCCCACTGTCTACAAGTAATGTAAGACGTTTACTGGATACGGATGTCAGGACTTCAATATAAGGTAAGTATTTTTTTGTAAGATTTTTTGTGACGTTAAATGTTTTAACTGTATGTTTCTCTTTTTCAGACACTATGCAGGATGGACAGGATTTTGATTTAGGTTGGGGTACGCCTATAACGGAATTCGAGGTTTGGGTGTTATTCGTTGTCAAGTCATTATACATTTGAGACTGGTTATTCTGTTCGTTAGTGGAGAAATCGGAATCAGCGGGTTTGTGAATTTGAGATTGAGTACCCGGTTTGTTAGTGGATACGGCGAATGTGGATCTAGTGGGTGTAGTGGATACAGTGGATACGGATGCGATAGGCGCAGTGGATACAGTGGATACGGATACAGTGGGTGCAGTGGATACAGTGGATACGGATACAGTGGGTGCAGTGGATACAGTGGATACGGATGGAATAGGCGCAGTGGATACAGTGGATACGGATACAGTGGGCGCAGTGGATACAGTGGATACGGATACAGTGGGCGCAGTGGATACGGTGGATAATGCGATTTTGTAAATTTGGGTTTGTTTACCTGGTTTCTTAGTGTGTAAATTAGATACAGTGACATGATTAGGTAAGGCTCTAGTATCGTTTTGTCCGTTGGTAGTGCCCGCACGATACTGAACGGGTAGGACTACTTGTTTAAATCTTCGGTTATTACATCCCCAGAGCTCTGTAGTTCTTCGGTTACGTCAACAACATGAATAGGTTGATTGTTTCTAGCAAAACTTATTGATGGGTGATTAGGTTGTAATTGTTGACTTCGAGAGTTCCCGTATCGTCTGTTATTATATTCGCGTTTTCGACAGATATCTATAGTATGGCCTATTGCTTTACAGTAGCGACACACTGGGGAAACAGGGGGGAGTGTATAATTTTGGTTATTAGGCCTATTTCTAACGCTCATGTCTTGTTGTGTAATACTTCGACCTGCCTGATATTGTCTCTGGACTAAGCGTCCCTGGTTGAATGGATTATTATTGTTCAAAGAGGATGTGTTTCGCTTAAGAGTACTTTGTAGTATTTTTTCTTCAGACATAGCAAAATTGATGGCATCATTCAAAGTTTCCGGATCGCGGCAACGAACCACAGTAGACAAACGAGCATTTAAGCCGCTAATAAAAGTATACAACGCGAGGTCCTGCATTGCAGCGACACGGCCAGCAAGTTCACCTTTCTTTTTTGTGGGTATTGAAATATTAATCTCGGTTAAAAGTTTAGATAAGCAAGATTCAAGACGCAGTGCGAACTGGCTAACCGTTTCGGTATTAGACTGTCGACAATCTTGAAGGTCAGAGAGCAGTGCAGCATAGTGTTTCCTTTCTCCAAACTGGGATTTTAAAAAGTCTTCTAACTGTTGCCATGTTTCGAAATCTTTTATGGCACATGCACTTTCGGCACGACCCTCAAGGTGGCTAAGGATATATTTTAACAATATCTCTTGTTGTGATGAACTAGCAAGGTTTATCGCGTTTCGACAATTATTTAGATAAGCATTCAACTTTTCGCGATTACCATCAAATTTATTAATAAATTTTATTAACACGCTAATATCAATTTCTTTCGTAGACATAGTTGCAGTGGCTTCCTCTTTAGGCATGTTGCACCTGGGAATTTAAATTTAAAACAAAGAGATAAGACGCGAGTCTGAGAATTGCGATAAGGCAGTTATGTTGCACTGGTCTCGGGACTGAGCTATTAAATACACAATGCGATATTTCTCGTATAATCTAATTTACAATTAATAGAATTGATGAACACTTGTATCACTTCTTCTGTTTTCTGTTTATTTAATATTATGTAATTTCACTAGCACTGATCACAAGGCTGATACTTTGGCGTTAGGTATGCGTTTGAAAGACTTACAGGAGTATGGCAATTGCATAAGTTCCGAGGGTCATCTCGTCAGCTGATGATAGGTACCGGTTTTACCGGTTTTCACCTTGGTAAGCGGGCTCGGCAATGGATGTAGCAGTTAACCAGGTAGGTTCAGCGGGAAACAGCAGCACACACGCAAAAATTTATTACACTACGCGACGACAGGATTCGGCGGATGGTTTTGCGATTTAGGATATAGTAGTGTCCACGGTCACGCGAGTTTTCACTGTTTTTTGTCACAGGACTGAGGCGAACCAGGATTTGTTATTTTCAAATCCCTTAAGCTGCCACCAATGTTACACAGGGCCTTGACTTAGGCTTTTTAAAAAAAAGGAAATAGTAAATTAATGAACACTTTTAATGAAAATAATGATTACAAGTGAAATGGAAAAGGCGAGTGTTCACTCTCAGGGTTCGGAAGAGACTGATGCAACCTGGCGACGCTCTGAGTACTGGGATATCTGATACCCGCCTAGTAACGCTTAGCTCAGCGATGTCTCAGCGATGTCCCATACAAAAGGGATATGTAACAGAACGAAAGGTCCACTATCGACCCCCCCTGCTGTCGCACGCACGTGTTGGTGGTGCCTCTGTTGAGAAGACAGAGGCCCATTGAGGCCGCCCACTCCTCTACGGCCTCGCCCCTTGCGTCCGTCCTGGGGGAACCCCACGCAATGGACTTTGCGTTGAAGTCCCCCAGCACAAGGACGTGCCCAGACGCTAGTCGCCGTATCGAGGTCTCCAAGCTGGTTAGGAAAACCTCGAAGTCGCTCAAACTGCGGTTGGGGGAGAAGTATACACCATATACAACGTGGCCCCAGAGTTATAACAACCCTTTGAATGGTGGATTACACAGTTCAATATAAGTAGGTTAAAATGAAAAAAAAAATTTGTTTTTATAAAATACAGAAATGCAAATTTAGAACAAAATAAATACAATAAAATATTGTCAAATTGGAGCACCATTGATCACGCGGGTCACTCACCTGTAGACGCCGCGACGGCAGCGATGCAAAAATGGCGCCAACTACGAAACGAGCCTAGCGACGCGACGGCGCGGGCGCCGCGTCGATTTGCCGAATATTACATTCTTATCACTAATCAGTTACTTCACTTGCTTTTTATTTAAAATCACTTTATCAATTTACTAAAATATGAATACCGCTCGCAACTGTTTTTATTCACTAAATCAATCTTTCCTTAAAATTTTATTTAATAAAATAGAATAGAATAAACTTTATTGTTTAGTACATCATACATACAATAGTATATCAAATTAATGTAAATCTAATTTAAATTTTTAGGTTTTCAATGTGTTTAGTTCACATCAATGCATCGAATACACATGTTTTTAAGTATTTTAGCACACAAGTTGTCATTCTAAAAGCTAAAGCTCTTATTTTATCAAATGCACTAATTATCCTTCATCTTAGGCCTTCTATTAAAGTGGCGTCTGTTGCATACACTTCATTTTTAACACATCCCTATAAAAAAAGTCTAAAGGCGTGAGATCTGGTGATCTAGGTAGCCATCATGTAGACCCATAGCGTCCTATCCACTGTTCACCAAAAATGTGATTAAAACGCTTCCTGACAACCACAACAAAAGTTCGACTGTCTGTAGGACAAACACTTTAAGCTAAAAAAGCGTTTTGATGGCATATTCCGTAAGTTAGGACCATGTCAGTATACTCCGCGGCTGTAAAGGTCACTCGCGGCATTATGAATGTTAATATCGATAAATCAATATAATTAAAACACTAGTAAGAAACCTAATTTCACACATACACACACACTCCACAACAAAACTAATATTGATACTGTTAAAATAAAATCAGCGGGACTCATTGCAAAACAACACAAAATCTTGCACTTGAAATTGGGGCGCAACGACTAGGATACGTCGTCAAAAATGCCACGGCATGATTACAGGTGTTGCCAAGCAAACAAGTTGCAAAGGAGCTATCAATATCAAATGCACATTACTGAACTATAATTACGAGTTTAATACTGACGTCATCGTCATGCAAAACCTTATAAAAAATCTACCAAGCAATACCTTCGCTAAACCAAATTGGTCGTATTTAGATAATATCACCTTAGCTGATCCTGAATTTTATATAAGTCGGCCAGTGATAATTCTATTTGGAGCCGATATTTATTCCTCGATCCTATTAGATAGAATTTGTAGAGGAGAAGAAAATAGTGCACCAATTGCCCAGAATACACGATTGGGGTGGATTTTATGTGGTTGTGCTAAGACATTGCAATGTAATGTCGCCTTGATTAATCTTGAAATACAAAGATTTTGGGCAATCGAGGACATTGCTGAAGAGTCGAACCTGTCTATCGAAGATCAAGAGTGCATGCAGTACTACAAAAATACGACTATACTTCGGGAAGACGGAAGATAAGAGGTACGGCTGCCTCGGAAATCTGACTACTTAAAAAACTTGGGTCTATCAAAAAACAAGGTAGTAGCACAATTTAAAACATTCGAACGAAAGTTTACGAAAAATAAGCCTATTGAAGAAAGTTATAAAGCATTTATGAAGGAATATAAATCCATGGGTCACATGGTTCCGGCTCCTTTCGTAAAAAATACTGGGCCCGTATACTATCTTAGTCACCACGGCGTAGAGCGATCTGAATCGACTACAACGAAGTTTAGAGTAGTATTCAACGGCTCCAATAAAACTTCGTCGGGACATAGCTTAAATGACGTCATGAAATCCGGTCCTAATCTTCAACAAGATCTGCAGTCTCTTCTTATAAAATGGCGACAGTATCAATTCGCTTTAACTGCAGATATTGAGAAAATGTTTCGTCAAATTTGGATAAATTTAGTACAACAATAAATTTAGTAGTAACACAAACAGCCAACTATTTAATGTGTGCCATCTAAATGCCCAAAGTGTTCCTAGCCACTACGCTGATTTGTATGACGCATTTTGTGATGCTAATATTCATGCCATTCTGATCTCCGAGACTTGGCTCAAACCGCATCTTCTCTCCACCCCTTACTCCCTGCCCGGCTTTATTCTTATCCGGAACGATCGGATCGGGAGAGGGGGGAGGTGGCGTGGCTATTTACCTACGAAGTGACTTTTCCTATAGAATTATATCAGCTTCCTCTTCTCATTATAATGCTTCTGCTGAATTCCTATTCTTAGAGGTTTGTGTCAAAGGCGCTAAGGTTGTACTCGGTGTTGTCTATTGTCCCCCTTCTATTGACTATTTCACTGATTTCGAAACAGTTCTTGAATCTCTGGGTGCAGAGTACGCTCATCATGTCATCATGGGTGCTTTTAATACCAATCTCCTAGCCCAAAACTCCACTCGTTCCTGTAAACTCCAACTCCTTCTTGAGTCGGTCAACTTTCTTGTTCTGCCATTACAGGCCACTCACCACAATAATGTCAGCGAGGACACTTGGCTCGACTTAATTATTACCTCTAATCCTTCCCTTGTTTCTAATCCTCTCATGGTCAGCTTGACGCTTCCGGATTTTGATGGCCATGAGACGTCGAGATCGGGCATTTAGCACTTATAAGAGGGACCCGAAGTCAACTGGCAATTGAACAAGTCTGCAAGGAATCGGTGTACCCAGTGATACGAACGCTAAAGGCCGCCACATTCTAGATAATATTTCCTCTTCATCTCCTGCCGACATCTGGAAGTTCCTTGGGACTCTTGGTATCGGCAGATCGCGACATGTGGACTTTCCACAATCCATAAATCTCGATTCCCTAAACAAACATTTTACCACCTCTTTCACGTAGGATATTGTATCTGAACATAACACCCGTAATTACATAAATAGTCTACCGCGCTCTAACTTAAACCCTTTTCACTTCAGTCCGGTTGCAGAAGGAGAGATTAAGCAGATTATTCAATTTATCAGATCCCAAACAGTTGGTTGTGATGGCATTAGTCGGAAAATGATCACCACATTGCTGGTCCACCTCCTTCCCGCTATCTCCCATACTGTTAACTTTTCTCTCATGTCTGGCACATTTCCTTCTCTGTGGCGGAGAGTGTATGTGCGCCCGTTACCTAAAACTCCCAATCCGTCTCTTCCCACACACTTTCGTCCAATTTCTATCCTTACCTTCCTCTTCAAGGTGCTAGAGGCCTGCGTCCACAACAGTTCTCCCATTTCATTTACAGTAACAACTTACTCAGTCCCTTTCAGTCAGGGTTTCGACCAGGCCATAGCACGGCATCTGCTCTTCTTAAAGTGACTGGCGATATTAAGGTCTGGATGGAGAATACTAAGGTAAGAATACCTTAGTACTGGTTGATTTTTCGAATGCCTTCAAAACCGTCAGTCATGAACTTCTCCTTGCTGTCCTATCCCATATCGGTCTGTCAAGATGCACTAGGCTGGTTTTCCTCTTATCTTCGGGATCGTCAGCAGTCAGTCAGTGTCGAAGATTCTTCCTCTAGCTGGTGTGATCTTACTGCTGGCGTCCCTCAAGGCGGTATTCTTTCACCTCTTCTGTTTTCTATCTTCATTAATCTTATCATCCTAAGACTTCAGTGTTCCTTTCATCTCTACGCTGATGACTTGCAGCCGTACTACCAGACAGAGTTGTGCAATGTATCGTTGCCTCACTTCCACCACTTACCTACGATGGCATGGTTATTCCATACTGTCAGAGTGTGAAAGACCTCGGATTGTATATTGACACAATTCTGAGCTGGCGAAAACAAGTTGCATCTGTGTGCCAGAAAGTGACAGGTTCGCTGCGGGCCCTCTATAGACTGAGAAACTTTCTTCCATCGAAAACTACGGTAATGCTTGTTCAGTCTCTTATATTCCCTATAATCGACTATGGTGATATGTGCTACTTTGACCTGAATGCAGATCTGCTCAATAAGCTTGACCGTCTTCTCAACAATTGCATTCGATTCGTTTTCAATTTACGCAAATATCGTAACCGCTTAACGTGTCAGGCGGACTACTCACCGACTTACCCAGCGGAGAAATACACGAGATTACCTCAGGGCGCTTTGTCGAAAACAGAAGGGTGTGCGTGTGGGCAACCTAAGGGACTACTCAGAAAAATACAACTTACACCTCAGTCATACATACATGTATATTTCAACTAAATACAGAGTTACAATTCAAAAAAACATAAAATAGTGGGTATATAAAAAAATCTGAGCTGATGCTGCTCGGAGCCTCCTCGTCAGCAATCCAGCAGGCCACTTCCACACCAGCCCGAGTCGGCTATTTATATTAGGTATAATGGAAGGTTCAATATTTATATTAATTACATTAACAAGAATTACGTAACCCTTGAATGAGGCTGACCGCTTGCTTGGTGAGCCGCGTGACTGCCAGTTTACCAGAGGGTACTGAGAAGCTCGATTACGCACCAGAAGGCCACAAACGAAAGAGCACGCCGTCTGAGATTGTTTGTCTTGACCCGAAATCTGGAGCCCTACGAATGGATTAGCACTCATATAATCGTTCAGGTTCCAGAAACAAATGACTACAAAAAATTAAGATTAACTTACCACTGACGTGGGTACTTAGGACAAAGAATTAACTAAAAATAAATTACCAGACAAACAAAATACTACTTAAGATCGGAAGACTAGAATCACCAGAGTGTCCCCTGCGGCTGAAAGCCGGACTTATATATGCTCGGTTTGTGAAATTTCTAGAAAGAATCCCTTCTTTATCATTTAAAATTGACATTCAAATTATCATCGAGGTTAACACGACTCAATTCAACAGTAACCCGCTTCCTACCATAATAGGACACTTTTAACACCAATACAATTTGTCAGGATAAATTATTCCTACGACTTACCAAAAAAAAACAACGCAATCTAGTGGTCCGATGGCGGACGAAGAGACATCAATACTATAGTTACAATTTACTTTGGATAAATCAATAAATGCGACGCGGGGCAACAGGTGTCACTGTTTACAACTCCGTACGCAATACAAATATAATAAAAAAATAACTGTTACAATATGATCACGTGTCTCAGCATCGCTCTCATTTGAAATGGCTTTCAATTCGCCAACGCAGACAGACACGAGCATTAACTACCCTATATTCTTTACTCTTTTCCCCAAATTCTCCTTCCTACCTCACTTCTCAAATTCAATATTTAGGTGCAAACCACGCTAAAAATCTTAGATCTTTAGACAACCTACTTCTTCACTGTCCGACTCACCGGTCTGACTTCGTACATTCCACTTTTTTGGTACAATCTGTCCTGTTATGGAACGCGCTACCTCTCGAGATCAGGATGGCAAAAACTCGGCAAACATTTAAATACCTGTTGCGGCAACATTTTTTAAACAGAATTTATATTATGTGTATTTAAGTAGATAAATGTACATGTATGCATATTTATGTATTTTTTTTTTAATTGGGACTAATCCCACCCACACGCCCACCACTGTAACTCCTGTACACCAGGATCCACAGCAGTGACCCACGAACACACCGAGTTATGACACTCGGGAAGTCCCAGGAAGAAATTAAACTGTCTTGGAGCCCGCAACGAAATTAATCAGAAGAAAATTGGAGGAGTTGGAAATACAGTAAATCCACTTCCCTCCTTAGCAAAGCGGGAGACAAAATGAAGTAAAATAGGCACACACCCTTTTAAACAGGGAAGCACCACGGCCACAAAATATTATGGGTCCTACATGAGCTATATTTGATTTTTATAATATGTATGGCAGAATCGCCTAAACGCACGGAAATTCGCCCTAGTTGACACAAGATCCCCATAGTATACCGCCCCAGATGTCACCTGCAAGCTATTCAGCATTATATTACGTTCATTATACCAAAGACTACATTCCCAGAGGATATGATGAGCAGATTGTTCATAATGAGAGTTAGGTGTTGAGCATTGACACAATGGTGACTCGACTAATTTAAATGAATACAACTTGCTCTTAAAGTTACCATGACCCGTAAGAAATTGAGCGACACAGTGATCCACCTCAAGCCATGTCCTCGACAACCGTTCGCGAACAGATGGAAAAAATTGGTAAAGATGGCGCCCCTTGGATGATTCGTCCCAGCGTTGCTGCCATTCGTCTATGAGGTCATTATAGACATCGGATTGCTGTTGAAGCAATCTTGTAATTTTACCGCGATCCCGCGCGCCCAAGAAATCGCATTCCATGTTTTGTCTTGAATAGTACATGGCTGCACGTCTCTGCACCTCGAGATCGACCGGAAGGACACCTGCCAACACCGGCAAAGCCTCAGTGCTAACCGTCCTAAATGCCTTGCACAAAAATATCAGTGCAAGTCGTTGGCCTTGTAACAGTTTGCGACGGACAGCGCCTACGGTCGCCCTATCGGCCTGTGGGGCTCACACCACATATATACATGCATACATACATACATACATTCACACTTATTACCTATACACATAATATTTATATTTAATATATTAAGCATACACAGACGTACTAACACGCGTGCAATAGGCGGGGCTTACGCCTCCTACCACAACGGCGACGCGCGGGCGCACCGGCCCTTGTATCCCGCGGCAGTCAGCTTATCGCTCCCGCTATGCTACCCTGTGTCGCTCGCTATCTTGACGCTCTGTGGCATCTACCGCGCACTGTATTAATTGTTATAATTTTTTCTTATACTTTGTTTCCGAGCTTTGAACTGATTATAGTGTTTCTTCCATCTTCTTATTATATTGCTTGACTTTGCCCTTCTGTTCATTGTGCTTGTTTTACTTAACTGTGTGATTCGTGAAATAAAAACATTTGTGACCTGTACTGGACCTTTTCTTGGACTTGTGGTATGTGAACATTTTTACTTTTACCTAACACACTACAACTGGTGACCCCGGTTAGGAACACTAAAATGAGTGATAGCAGTGATTCCCTAACTACCGCCGAAACTGTGGAAGAGAACGTTACAGTGCGAGTGCCGAGAAAAATGCGTGTTGTTACCGGCAGTCACGAAACCTCATCAGACCAACGCAAAGTCACCCTTAAGGTGGCAAAATTTTCGGTTGAAGACCCGGAACTTTGGTTTGCGCTTTTAGAAAGTCAATTCGATAGCCTTGATATTACCGAGGACCGTGTAAAATTCAGCTGCGTGACTACCAGGCTCGATATACAGCATGCGAAGACTGTAAAGGATATCATATTGAACCCGCCGGCTAAAAACCGATATGATAGGATTAAGACAGACCTTCTCCGTCGTCTGTCGGCTTCACAGGAGATGAAGGTGAAGCAGTTGCTTACACAGGAGAAACTGGGCGATCGTAAGCCATCTCAATTCCTACGACACCTTCAGGATTTAGCAGGAGTGTCCGCTGCTGAGGACATCGTAAGGCAGATCTGGAGCAGTCAGCTACCCATCGGAGTTCAGACTGTACTAGCCTCTCAGCCCTCGCACTCCTTGGAACAGCTAGCTGACCTGGCAGACCGCATTCAGGAGTTAACTTCGTCACCTGAGGTGGCCTCGACATCTACGGCGGTCCCGACAAGTAGCAACTCATCAAGCGAGATTGCCGAACTCCGGAAAATGGTGGAACATCTGGCAGTGAAAATTGATGAGCAGTCACGCCGATTTAACCGATCCGACCGATCCCGGCCTAAAGGTAGACGATCGCCTCCGCACCCGAGGTCCAGATCCAACTCCAGCTATCGGAAGTACCCTGTCTGCTTTTACCACTCCAGGTTCGGATCAAAAGCCCACCGGTGCTTGAAACCTTGCGACTTCAACAAGTCGGGAAAAGCCACGGGCAGTCGCTAATGGCGACTGACGATTGCCCAGCTGCTACCGGTCGCCTCTTCGTCCCTGACAGCAGTACAAAGAAACTGTTCCTGGTGGATACTGGCAGTGACCTGTGCGTCTATCCTCGTTCTGCAATTCGTGAACGACGGCCTAAAACAGGTTTCCAGTTGTGTGCGGCAAACGGTACATCTATAGACACATACGGCTACGTCGAACTTAATTTAAATTTAGGTCTTAGACGTTATTTTCCCTGGCGCTTTACAGTAGCTAATGTGACTAAACCAATAATCGGTGTAGACTTTTTGTGTCATTACAATTTAATAGTCGATTGTCGTAATCAACGTTTAATTGACAACACAACCACATTGTCTTCAAACGCTGTAATCGCTAAAACCAATATTTGTTCTGTCAAGGTTTTATCAGGCGACACACGGTATCACGAGCTTCTAGGTAAGTTTCCCGAAATCACTCGCCCTTCAGGCACACCTTGGTCTCCCAAGCATGACACAGTCCACCACATTCGCACAACACCCGGCCCCCCCGTTCACTGCACGCCTCGCAGACTCGCCCCCGATAAACTGAACATTGCCCGAAAAGAGTTCGAGCTCATGCTGGCTAACGGAACAGCTCGTCCTACCGAGAGTTCTTGGGCTTCGCCACTGCACCTGGCCCCGAAACGGGACAACGGCTGGAGACCTTGTGGGGATTATAGGATGTTGAATGCACGTACTATACCGGATCGTTACCCTATCAGGCACATTCAAGACTTTGCCCATAGTATGGCTGGTTGCAAAGTCTTCAGCACAATAGACCTGGTCAAGGCTTACAATCAGATCAAGGTCAGTGAGCCTGATATCCCGAAGACCGCAATCACCACTCCTTTCGGTTTGTATGAGTTCCCTTACATGACTTTTGGTCTTAGGAATGCTGGTCAAACCTTTCAAAGGTTTGTCGACGAAATGACGAGAGGCCTGGATTTCGTATATTGTTACTTGGATGATTATTGCGTATTTTCGGAGTCACCAAGGGCTCATGAAGATCACTTGCAGCAGCTTTTCCAGCGTATGAAGGATTACGGTGTCCTCATTAACACCTCTAAATGCGTCTTCGGAGTTTCGGAAGTCACCTTTTTAGGGTACCGGATCTCCGAGGCTGGAACGAAACCCCTAATGTCAAAGGTACAAGCTGTGAGCGACTTCCCTGTCCCGCAGACAGTCAGGCAGTTAAGGCGTTTTCTGGGCATGCTTAACTTTTACCGTAGGTTCATACCCAATGCTGCTCAGATCCAGGCTCCGCTGAACTCCTTACTTACCGGATCAGTGAAGGCATCTCACCCGGTCGATATTTCTGGCAGTGCACTAATAGCTTTTAACCAGTGCAAAACGAGTCTCGCGAACGCCGCATTACTGGCTCACCCAGACTGTCACGCGAAACTCGCACTGGTAACAGACGCATCGGACCTGGCAATGGGTGCAGTCCTTCAACAGCTGAAAGCTGGCGAATGGCAACCACTCGCGTTCTTTTCGCGGAAATTTAGCCCTTCCCAACAAAAATACTCTCCCTATGACCGCGAACTTCTGGCCATATATGAGAGCATAAAGTACTTTCGGCACATGCTAGAGGCCCGGCACTTCATCGTGTTCACGGACCACAAACCACTTACTTTCGCTTTCTGTGAACGTAAAGCCAACTGCTCACCTCGCCAGTTCCGTCATTTGGACTATATTTCACAGTTCACGACAGACATCCGACACATTTCGGGCAAAGACAACGTGGTCGCCGATACACTGTCGCGGGTCGATGAACTGCAAACACCAATTGAATTGGAACAACTAGCAGCATCACAGGCTTCGGACGAGGAGTTGTTAAAATTTTTAGGTGAAGAATTCTCTCTACGTCTACAAAAAATCACGATCCCCGGCAGCAATTTAAAATTATACTGCGATACAAGCACTCACACGCCAAGACCTTTTGTGACCAAATCATTTAGGAAACAGCTTTTCGACAGCCTCCACAGTTTAAGCCATCCAGGCGCGAAAGCTACCACTAAGCTGATAGCTGAGCGCTTCGTTTGGCCTGGAATACGTAAGGACTGCCGGGAGTGGTCGCGAAAATGTCTGGAGTGCCAACGCGTCAAGGTAAACCGCCACGTGTCAGCACCATTGGGGACGTTCGATTTACCCCGTGCTCGCTTCGCTTTTATTCACGTGGACATCGTCGGCCCCTTACCAATATCTCAAGGGTACCGGTACTGCCTCACCGTCGTGGACCGTTTTACCCGTTGGCCGGAAGTCACCCCAATGACCGACATAACAGCTGAAACAGTCGGGAAAGCTTTAATATCGTGGATATCCAGGTTTGGATGTCCTACCGATATAGTAACTGACCGCGGTCGGCAGTTCGAATCCACACTTTTTCAGTTCCTTGGAAAAGTGATCGGATTTAAACATCGCCGCACAACCGCGTACAGGCCAGCTTGCAACGGGCTCGTGGAACGGCTTCACAGGCAACTTAAGGCAGCCATAATGTGCCACGCTGACCACAATTGGGTGGACACCTTGCCCTTAGTGCTATTGGGCATAAGAGCAGCATTCAAAGAGGATCTGAACTCTTCTTCAGCAGAACTCGTGTATGGAGAACCGTTACGCCTGCCTGGAGAGTTCTTCTTGACGCCTACTCCTTGTACAACTGATCTGTCAGACTTTACCGCTCGTCTAAGACACCTAACCGCTAAAATCCGTCCATCACCAGCAGCTCGCCACTGTAAAAATAAAATTTTTATTTACAAAGATTTGGCATCGTCGAGTCACATTTTTCTAAGAGATGACTCCGTAAGAGGTTCCTTACAGCCTCAGTATACCGGTCCTTATCAAGTGCTTGACAGGGGGGACAAGACTTTCAAGATACTGGTCAAAGGCAAGAGCGTCACGGTTTCAATAGACCGACTTAAGCCGGCTTACATACTTAAGGACCCTTGCCCTGACCCCTTGACTGAAACCACTCCTACTTCTATCTCTAACCCCATCCCTATTCCTACCTCTATCGCTCATCCTAACCCCCGTCAGGATATTCCTGTCGATACATTACCCAGAACTACCCGTTCTGGTCGCAAGGTTCGATTCCCGGATTACTTTCGACCGCAGTGACGGTCTCTGGGGGGGAGTGATGTGGGGCTCACACCACATATATACATGCATACATACATACATACATTCACACTTATTACCTATACACATAATATTTATATTTAATATATTAAGCATACACAGACGTACTAACACGCGTGCAATAGGCGGGGCTTACGCCTCCTACCACAACGGCGACGCGCGGGCGCACCGGCCCTTGTATCCCGCGGCAGTCAGCTTATCGCTCCCGCTATGCTACCCTGTGTCGCTCGCTATCTTGACGCTCTGTGGCATCTACCGCGCACTGTATTAATTGTTATAATTTTTTCTTATACTTTGTTTCCGAGCTTTGAACTGATTATAGTGTTTCTTCCATCTTCTTATTATATTGCTTGACTTTACCCTTCTGTTCTTTGTGCTTGTTTTACTTAACTGTGTGATTCGTGAAATAAAAACATTTGTGACCTGTACTGGACCTTTTCTTGGACTTGTGGTATGTGAACATTTTTACTTTTACCTAACACACTACAGGCCCATACAGGTGCACCATAGCACATAGAACCTAAATAAGTAGCTCCGTATATGATCTTTAATGTATTAAATGATAGACCCCATGTCGCAGTTGATATCCTTGTCAATGCACAGAAACTCTTTTTAGACTTTTCATTAACTATTTTAATATGTTCGATAAATGAAAAGTTTCTTTCTAAAACTAACCCTAAATAACACACTGCGGTTTTATTTTTTACAGTAACATTGTCAAATCTAATGCTCGGCGGTGATTTGAGGTTACCTTTTAAAAGTAGCTGGAAGGTTTTGTTGGGTGCAAAAGTTAAGCGATTACGTTCACCCCATTGAGATATCAAGTTCAAACATCTATTGGCTAATCTCTCAAGCCCCGCCCTAGTATCAGATTCCACCAGTAATAAGCCGTCATCAGCATACGCGTTCAGAGTACATCCAGATGGTATTGGTATCGCAAGAAAATCGTCGAAGCCGATATTCCACAAATATGGACCTAGCACCGATCCCTGAGGACATCCCATTGTAAGCGCCTTCGACACAGAATGATGACCAAGTCTTAGTTTAGTTGTACCTTGTGAAAAGTACGAAGAGATAAGGGAATAAATATTTTTAAAGCACCCCCTTGATTTTAATTTCAGCAACAGCATGGGCCACCATGCGTTGTCGAAGGCGCCAGATATATCTAAGAAAATAGCCAGCACCTATTGAAATTTTGACCCTGTCACAAACTTTCTAACCGATATAGCAGCGTCAGTTGTCGATTTACCCAACGTAAATCCAAATTGTCTATCATGAAATTTGACTCCACCTGGCAGAAGCTGGGGCACTACAAGACGTTCTAACAGCTTTCCTAACGATGGTAACAATGTTATTGGTCGGTAGGATTTAGGATCATCCGGTGACTTGTCGCCACTTTTTGGTATTATACGAATATTACCGCAACGCCATATACGAGGAAATATTCCTTCAGCAATGCAACGTTTAAAGACAGTGAAAATCGTGTCACCCGAAAGTTTACAAGCTTCTTTTATCATTTTGTTAGATATTTTATCATCGCCCGAAG
Source organism: Arctia plantaginis (assembly GCA_902825455.1). Taxonomy (NCBI): domain Eukaryota; kingdom Metazoa; phylum Arthropoda; class Insecta; order Lepidoptera; family Erebidae; genus Arctia; species Arctia plantaginis. Next base: position 275,820 of record CADEBD010000376.1, on the reverse strand, counting down.
CCTTGTTTAGCGGCAAGGATCTAACGATACCGAGAAATTCGTCTGAAGATGGTAAATCAGACATTGGAGACAGTGGTGGTTCGATGGCCCACTGCCTGATCTGTCGGTGATGATCAGTGTCGTTCTCCGGCCGATCGTCAGGTACGAGTGAGTTTAAAAGATATTCTGCTGTTTAACTTTTAAACTTTCGAGTTCCATGATAATTAATATTATTTAACGGGAATTAACGCGATCTCTTATTTAGGGTATTACATACCTCTGGTTTGCCTGACGTTTCGACCAGGTTGCACCGGCCGTGGTCACAGGCTGACTGGCTCATCGGCGCACGCCCTCCGTCGTCGAATCCGTGAAGTAGAAGGCTCTTCATCTACCCGCACATTTTCGATATTGTTTTTGTGTCGCCATGTACCGTCACATACCACACTAACAGTGTCCCTATTCTGTAAGCAAACCGATGAGTTCCTATTCTGGTGTTTAACCGATTGCGCAGAAAAGCGAGGTGGTATGTTTTTTAACACTGGATTCCACGCTGTAGATAATTTAAAACCATCTTCCCGATTGAAAGTTTTATGCTTTTTAATCTCAATCGCTTCACGTACAACTCTTGAGTAAAAGTGACGTTCGGTGGAGAGGACTTGCGTGCGGTGAAATTCAATCCAGTGGTTGATGCCTGCATCGAGTGCATGTTCTGCAATCGCTGATTTGCTCGTCTGTCGGTTCTTCACAGCAGCGATATGCTCTTTGACCCTTTCTGCAATAGTCCGCTTAGTTTGGCCTATGTATGAGCTTCCGCAGCTGCAGTCTATTTTATAAACACCCGGAGTTTGTAGTGGCAATGTATCCTTCGGTGTGCCGACGATGTTGTGAACCTTTATGCCTGGTGTGTATACTGTCGGAATGGAATATTTCTTTAGTACAGACCCGATCTTGTCCGTAACTCCCTTGACATAAGGCATATAGGCCGGTTGCCTGTTCACTTCTGGATACTTGCGTCTTATTTTCGGTTGCTTCCGTCCTCCTTTCACTTGATATCCGTTACCTTTGAGTACCTCCTGAACATGTTTTAGCTCCTGTTCTAAATGTTCAGGGTCACAGAGATCGTAAGCTCTGTTTTTGAGTGAAGTCATAACAGATTGCAAGTGCCGGGGGTGATGATGAGACGTGGCGTGTAGGTATCTGTCCGTATGAGTAGGTTTACGGTACACACAGTGTGACAAGGACCCATCCGATCTCACGGCTACTTTAACATCTAAGAAGGACAACGACCTGTCCGTCTCCATTTCATATGTAAACCTCATTTTGGGGTGAATAGAGTTCAGATGTTGTATATATTGATCCACTTCTTGTTTGTTTCCTTTGACGATACTGAAAATGTCATCCACGTATCGCTTCCATAGCTTAACGGTATTCGGGCCGAGATTTAAAGTCTTCTCTTCAAAATGTTCCATCCAGATGTTGGCCAGTACTGGGGCTACAGGACTTCCCATCGCGACACCATCAATCTGGAGGTAATGTTGACCTTGGAAAAGGAAATAGTTGCCTTCTAAACAGTGTTCAAGTAGATCCATATAGTTTAAGGGCAGCTCGTTGTCTCTCAGTAGGTCTTTTACGACGTTTAGGCACTCCTTTATTGGAACATTGGTGAAAAGCGACTCCACGTCAAAGCTCACCATGACATCATCCGGTTCCAACGTCAGATCTTTTATGATTTGTATGAAGTGCCGTGAGTCTTTCACAAAAGACGGTGTTTTGCCTATAAGTGGTTGCAATACTGAAGCAACGTGCTTTGCTAGATCGTAAGTAGGAGAAGCAATTTGACTTACAATCGGCCGCAGCGGTACGTCAGGCTTGTGTATCTTAGGCAGACCATATAATTTCGGTGGCTGGTGTGACTTTGGTTTGTACAGTCTGTTGTACTCGTCTTCTGAAAATAGGTCCTCATTGTCCCGGATTAGAGATCGTATTTTTCGCGTTACTCTGGCCGTGGGGTTGTATGTTACCGGTTTATAAACCTTATTATCCCTCAACAGTTCAAGTATTTTGCTTTTGTAATCAGTTGTATTCACCACTACGGTAGCGTTTCCCTTGTCGGCCTTAAGCACTAAAATATCCTGGTTATCCCTAATATTTTTTAGTGCTTGACGCTCTTCGATAGTGATATTACTAGCCGGAAGCTTTGACCGACGTAATATTACCGCAACGTCCTGTCTTAGGATATCGGCATCGCCGGGCGGTACTTTGTTCCGTGTAATCGATTCCTCGACGCTACTGATTACATTCTCGAACGGTATTCGTTTAGGTGTCGGAGCGAAGTTCATACCTTTAGCCAAGATGTTCATTGTTGTATCATCTAAACTCACGTTTGACAAGTTTACAACGGTGTCCTTCGATCTCTCGGGTACCCCGTGTGACGCTTTATTTTCTGTATACCGTCGATTATATTCCTTCGAGAACTTTCGATCAAAATTTTTACTACATAACTCGAAGGTACGACTCGCTTGTAAAAACGTAACCCGGTCACACAAATCATAGTCCGATTGAGATAGATTAACACTGCACTTTAATTGTAACGCATATGACTCCCTCTGTATATACTCCAAATCACTGTGTTTGTTTCGAATTAATTGTCTCAGAAGACGTGCACTCGCGTTTTTTTAGAATTTCACGTGAAAATGCGATATCACTACGCGGTTTTATTCGAACACACGAAGGTAATAAGTCCCAATCGCGACACTTCACAAGAAATATCAACGATGTTTCCATTCGCGCTCGTTTTTTACGTAAATATTCTAGGTGACGCACTTGTTTTGCAATTTCCGACCCGTAGCGGTTTGCTATACTAACTTTTAAACTTTCGCGTTCCATGATAATTAATATTATTTAACGGGAATTAACGCGATCTCTTATTTAGGGTATTACATACCTCTGGTTTGCCTGACGTTTCGACCAGGTTGCACCAGCCGTGGTCACAGGCTGACTGGCTCATCGGCGCACGCCCTCCGTCGTCGAATCCGTGAAGTAGAAGGCTCTTCATCTACCCGCACATTTTCGATATTGTTTTTGTGTCGCCATGTACCGTCACATACCACACTAACAGTGTCCCTATTCCGTAAGCAAACCGATGAGTCCCTATTCTGGTGTTTAACCGATTGCGCAGAAAAGCGAGGTGGTATGTTTTTTAACACTGGATTCCACGCTGTAGATAATTTAAAACCATCTTCCCGATTGAAAGTTTTATGCTTTTTAATCTCAATCGCTTCACGTACAACTCTTGAGTAAAAGTGACGTTCGGTGGAGAGGAATTGCGTGCGGTGAAATTCAATCCAGTGGTTGATGCCTGCATCGAGTGCATGTTCTGCAATCGCTGATTTGCTCGTCTGTCGGTTCTTCACAGCAGCGATATGCTCTTTGACCCTTTCTGCAATAGTCCGCTTAGTTTGGCCTATGTATGAGCTTCCGCAGCTGCAGTCTATTTTATAAACACCCGGAGTTTGTAGTGGCAATGTATCCTTCGGTGTGCCGACGATGTTGTGAACCTTTATGCCTGGTGTGTATACTGTCGGAATGGAATATTTCTTTAGTACAGACCCGATCTTGTCCGTAACTCCCTTGACATAAGGCATATAGGCCGGTTGCCTGTTCACTTCTGGATACTTGCGTCTTATTTTCGGTTGCTTCCGTCCTCCTTTCACTTGATATCCGTTACCTTTGAGTACCTCCTGAACATGTTTTAGCTCCTGTTCTAAATGTTCAGGGTCACAGAGATCGTAAGCTCTGTTTTTGAGTGAAGTCATAACAGCTTGCAAGTGCCGGGGGTGATGATGAGACGTGGCGTGTAGGTATCTGTCCGTATGAGTAGGTTTACGGTACACATAGTGTGACAAGGACCCATCCGATCTCACGGCTACTTTAACATCTAAGAAGGACAACGACCTGTCCGTCTCCATTTCATATGTAAACCTCATTTTGGGGTGAATAGAGTTCAGATGTTGTATATATTGATCCACTTCTTGTTTGTTTCCTTTGACGATACTGAAAATGTCATCCACGTATCGCTTCCATAGCTTAACGGTATTCGGGCCGAGATTTAAAGCCTTCTCTTCAAAATGTTCCATCCAGATGTTGGCCAGTACTGGGGCTACAGGACTTCCCATCGCGACACCATCAATCTGGAGGTAATGTTGACCTTGGAAAAGGAAATAGTTGCCTTCTAAACAGTGTTCAAGTAGATCCATATAGTTTAAGGGCAGCTCGTTGTCTCTCAGTAGGTCTTTTACGACGTTTAGGCACTCCTTTATTGGAACATTGGTGAAAAGCGACTCCACGTCAAAGCTCACCATGACATCATCCGGTTCCAACGTCAGATCTTTTATGATTTGTATGAAGTGCCGTGAGTCTTTCACAAAAGACGGTGTTTTGCCTATAAGTGGTTGCAATACTGAAGCAACGTGCTTTGCTAGATCGTAAGTAGGAGAAGCAATTTGACTTACAATCGGCCGCAGCGGTACGTCAGGCTTGTGTATCTTAGGCAGACCATATAATTTCGGTGGCTGGTGTGACTTTGGTTTGTACAAAGCGTTGTGTTGTGTATAAAGCGTCACCCGGGGTACCCGAGAGATCGAAGGACACCGTTGTAAACTTGTCAAACGTGAGTTTAGATGATACAACAATGAACATCTTGGCTAAAGGTATGAACTTCGCTCCGACACCTAAACGAATACCGTTCGAGAATGTAATCAGTAGCGTCGAGGAATCGATTACACGGAACAAAGTACCGCCCGGCGATGCCGATATCCTAAGACAGGACGTTGCGGTAATATTACGTCGGTCAAAGCTTCCGGCTAGTAATATCACTATCGAAGAGCGTCAAGCACTAAAAAATATTAGGGATAACCAGGATATTTTAGTGCTTAAGGCCGACAAGGGAAACGCTACCGTAGTGATGAATACAACTGATTACAAAAGCAAAATACTTGAACTGTTGAGGGATAATAAGGTTTATAAACCGGTAACATACAACCCCAAGGCCAGAGTAACGCGAAAAATACGATCTCTAATCCGGGACAATGAGGACCTATTTTCAGAAGACGAGTACAACAGACTGTACAAACCAAAGTCACACCAGCCACCGAAATTATATGGTCTGCCTAAGATACACAAGCCTGACGTACCGCTGCGGCCGATTGTAAGTCAAATTGCTTCTCCTACTTACGATCTAGCAAAGCACGTTGCTTCAGTATTGCAACCACTTATAGGCAAAACACCGTCTTTTGTGAAAGACTCACGGCACTTCATACAAATCATAAAAGATCTGACGTTGGAACCGGATGATGTCATGATGAGCTTTGACGTGGAGTCGCTTTTCACCAATGTTCCAATAAAGGAGTGCCTAAACGTCGTAAAAGACCTACTGAGAGACAACGAGCTGCCCTTAAACTATATGGATCTACTTGAACACTGTTTAGAAGGCAACTATTTCCTTTTCCAAGGTCAACATTACCTCCAGATTGATGGTGTCGCGATGGGAAGTCCTGTAGCCCCAGTACTGGCCAACATCTGGATGGAACATTTTGAAGAGAAGACTTTAAATCTCGGCCCGAATACCGTTAAGCTATGGAAGCGATACGTGGATGACATTTTCAGTATCGTCAAAGGAAACAAACAAGAAGTGGATCAATATATACAACATCTGAACTCTATTCACCCCAAAATGAGGTTTACATATGAAATGGAGACGGACAGGTCGTTGTCCTTCTTAGATGTTAAAGTAGCCGTGAGATCGGATGGGTCCTTGTCACACTGTGTGTACCGTAAACCTACTCATACGGACAGATACCTACACGCCACGTCTCATCATCACCCCCGGCACTTGCAAGCTGTTATGACTTCACTCAAAAACAGAGCTTACGATCTCTGTGACCCTGAACATTTAGAACAGGAGCTAAAACATGTTCAGGAGGTACTCAAAGGTAACGGATATCAAGTGAAAGGAGGACGGAAGCAACCGAAAATAAGACGCAAGTATCCAGAAGTGAACAGGCAACCGGCCTATATGCCTTATGTCAAGGGAGTTACGGACAAGATCGGGTCTGTACTAAAGAAATATTCCATTCCGACAGTATACACACCAGGCATAAAGGTTCACAACATCGTCGGCACACCGAAGGATACATTGCCACTACAAACTCCGGGTGTTTATAAAATAGACTGCAGCTGCGGAAGCTCATACATAGGCCAAACTAAGCGGACTATTGCAGAAAGGGTCAAAGAGCATATCGCTGCTGTGAAGAACCGACAGACGAGCAAATCAGCGATTGCAGAACATGCACTCGATGCAGGCATCAACCACTGGATTGAATTTCACCGCACGCAAGTCCTCTCCACCGAACGTCACTTTTACTCAAGAGTTGTACGTGAAGCGATTGAGATTAAAAAGCATAAAACTTTCAATCGGGAAGATGGTTTTAAATTATCTACAGCGTGGAATCCAGTGTTAAAATCGGTTAAACACCAGAATAGGGACTCATCGGTTTGCTTACAGAATAGGGACACTGTTAGTGATGTATGTGACGGTACATGGCGACACAAAAACAATATCGAAAATGTGCGGGTAGATGAAGAGCCTTCTACTTCACGGATTCGACGACGGAGGGCGTGCGCCGATGAGCCAGTCAGCCTGTGACCACGGCCGGTGCAACCTGGTCGAAACGTCAGGCAAACCAGAGGTATGTAATACCCTAAATAAGAGATCGCGTTAATTCCCGTTAAATAATATTAATTATTCTGCTGTTTGTTCTACTCCTGCGGTATATCTGTTATTAATTTTGATCTGTATGTATGCAAGGTCGATTGATCTATTTGCCTTAAATTCGTGATACAAAGGTGACCACGGGCCCTCTCTATCGAGTTTATCAACAAGTTTCTGAATTAAGTTTCCCTTGGATTTTTCCACAGCAGCTCTGTAGTGGGACCTTTTTTTTTTTATTTGACTCGAACCGACTAAAACCGCACGCCTTCGCCGGGTACTAATAGCCGGGGAACCAGGTATACCCTAGAAAGGAAGTCCCTGGTGCCCCGACATACCTCGGGTCATCTACAGACGAGTAGACGACCCCCCCCCCCGTGTGGGAACCCCATGTTCCCTGTGCTCCCTGGAAGCGAGCGCGCTTCGCAACGCGCTCGCCGCCACCCCGGCCTGCTTCTGCTAGGGTGACAGATGGCCTCACCTGTCACCCCCAGGCCTGCGCTTATAGAGGACGGAGGTCGTTCTGCGACCTCCGGCGCTTGAGTCGCCTGCGCTGCCTGGCCCGTGCCTGGGCCTGGCGGGCCGGGAGAGTTCTAAACCTCTCCCGGTCCCGCTCCGCCGTCTCCTTCGCGAGCATAACTTGCTCGCAGAAGGAGACGGCAGAGTTCCACGCACTCTCGCTCCGCACGATAGACGCAATCAGGCTATCGAGCGAGAGAACTCCCACTCCGATGGCCGCCACGAGGTCTCGCCTCTGCTCAACCCACGCCGGGCACTCTGCCAGCGTGTGGAGAGCCGTGTCCACGGTCTGGCCATCGCAGTGGTGGCACTCAGGCGTTGGCTCCTTGCGGATCAGACACAGGTGATCTCCGAAACATCCCTTCCCAGTGATCACCTGCGTCAATCGGTATGAGAGGGTCCCGTGACGCCTCTCGAGCCAATCCTCCATAACGGGTCTTACCGCCGCAATGACGGCGTGCCCATCTGTAGTGGGACCTGGCAACTCTAAGAGCAATGAGAGCATTGTTGTACAAATCTCCTGTTACGTTATGTTTTTTAATAGTGTTTAATTTTCTACGAGCTTTCCGGTAGCTTCTACGTAGTTCGGCTAATCTATCATTCCACCAATCACATCTACGAGTGTTAGTGATAGATCCGCGACCAATAGTTACATCAGCGCAGTATGTAAAAGTTTCTGATAGTATTTCTGCTCTTTCCTCAGCTGATAAACTACTGCAAATACACTATTAGTATCATATGCATACGTATATACGCTTAAGTCCGCCTTTGCCACATTTTAGCATAAAGATTTAAATAAATAAATCCCCAAGATCAAAAGCTCCAAAAAATCATCTGGCGTGACAATGACAATTTAAAGGACTGGGAGTTGACCACCGTAACCTATGGCACTAAAGCGGCCCCATTTTTAGCTATGATGACCTATATAAAGGCAGTTGGCGTTACATGAAAGAGATAATTTTCAGACTACTACAGCATCCGAAGTACTTCAAAACTCTTTCTCTTTCTAATTTGGTTCACGGAACGCACCTGATTGAAAACGCAAAACGATTGCGTAATGACTTGAATAGCCTATTAAAATCGGGTGGGTTTAACCTAAGAAAATGGAGATCTAATATCTCTGGTTTATCAGACGAGTATCAAGATAACTTCAACTTCCAGCATATTGAGTCATCTAAGACTTTAGGTCTCAGCTGGGATCACCGGCAAGACGTATTTACATTTTGTTCAAAAATAAAATAATCCACCGAACTAGAAACAAAACGATCGCTTTTATCAAATATTTCTAAATTATTTGACCCTCTCGGTTGGCTTACTCCAATATCAACAAAGCTGAAAATCATTTTTCAAAAGGTTTGATTGTCCTCTATTACTTGGGATGACCCTCTATCAGTAGACATTATGTCTGAATGGAGCACAGTGAAACACGATATTATAAACATAAACAGATTGCAAATACCTATATGGATATCAACAAGCGCTAATGAAGTATTAGAATTACACGGCTTTTGTGACACATCAACAAAAGCCTACGCTTGCGTTATTTACTGTAAAGTGAAACTTAACGAACAAACTATAATAACGCTTTTGGCGAGTAAAGCGAGACTTGTACCCAAGGCGAAAACTGTCAGTCTCCCACGATTGGAATTAAGCGCAGCTCATCTTCTATCTAAGTTAGTGCTCAAAGTGCAACAGTGCTTAAGTACATATGAAATCAAGCTTTACGGTAGGTCTGACTCTATGATCGTCCTAGGCTGGCTGAACGGCGATCCAGCAAAGTGGAAGACCTTCGTCTCAAACAGAGTACGTGAAGTCACAAAAATCATGCCGCCGGTATGTTGGCGCTATGTTAAATCAGAGGAGAACCCAGCAGACTGCGCTAGCCGTGGAATGACAACTACTCAGTTAATCAAGCATGATCTGTGGTGGAAGGGTCCATCCTGGCTAGTAGACTTTGATGGACAAGGCAGGGAGCCACAATTTATCACTGACTTAGAAATGAAAAAAGTTCATCAAGTCTACGTTGTCACCAAGCCCGACATAGACAACAATATTATTTATCAACTATTATTGAAATGTAGTATTATCACTAAAGTTATTAGAATTATATCATGGATGTTCCGATTTGTTAGAAAACAAGAAAAACGACAAGCGTACTTATCATTATCAGAGTTAAACAAATCGGAAAGTATCATCATCAAGCAAATTCAACAAATTGACTTTTTAAAGGAAATAAAAAGTATCCAAGACAGGGGCAACGTTTCTCCGAAGTGTAAAATATCACAACTCGCTAGATATCTAGACGAGTACGTAATTTTAAGAGTTCAAGGGAGGTTAACAAACTCTAACTTACCTCTGGACATGAAACACCCAATCATTATATTAGGCACCTGTCGTTTAGCAGCACTACTAATAGATCAAGCCCATAAAGCATCATATCACGGCGGAGCCCGCCTTACATCAGCATTTCTAAGGCAAACATATTGGCTAGTAGGAGGGAACAGGATTGTTAAGAAACATCTTCGCAATTGTGTCAAATGTAGGCGCCACGATCCTATCAAGCATGATCAAATCATGGGTGACTTACCTGCTGCTAGGACAATGCCTACTAGACCATTTTATCACACTGGTGTCGATTACACAGGATTTGTTGACGTCAAATCAAGCAAAGGTCGTGGCATAAAATCTGCAAAAGGTTACATAGCAGTGTTTGTATATATGGTGACCATGCATCTCGAACTTGTGTCTGACCTTAGCTCTTCAGCATTTCTGAGTGCTTTACGTAGAATGGCCGCTCGGAGAGGAGCTCCCGGGCACATCTACAGTGACAATGGCACCAACTTTGTAGGCACAAACAAGATTCTTAACAGGGAATACCTAGATCTCGTGACGTTATTGGATCATACATTCTATACGTCAATTACTGATATGAAAATTAAATGGCACTTCAATGCCCATGGATGGCCAAGTGCTGGAGGTCTTTGGGAAGCAGCCGTACAAAGTCTCAAATATCATCTGAAAAGAGTCATCGGCGATCAGAAGTTGACCTTTGAAGAATACTCCTGGCGCAATTAGAAGCGTCTTTAAACACCAGACCTCTGTGCTCTCTAACCGAAGATCCAGACGACCTCGAGTATCTAACCCCTGCTCATTTTTTAGCTAGCGGTCCTGTTAACACTATCATAGAAACGGAGAGAGACCAACGAACACGATGGCAGCTCACGCAAAAAATCTTCGCTGATATTTGGAAAAAATGGCAAACTGAGTATCTAAGTCAATTAACCGCTCGTAGCAAGTGGCGGCATCCGAAGGAAAATCTAAAGATCGGCGATGCTGTCGTAATTCATGACGCAAATCTACCGTATGGAAAATGGGCGCTCGGTAGAATTATTACATTACATCCAGGAAAAGATGACTTCGTACGCGTTGTCAGCCTAAAAACTAAAAACGGCAGTATCAAACGACCGATTTCTAAAATTTCTAAGTTGCCAGTACAAGAAAGTGATACAGTTGACCAAGCCTGCACGTTTTACATAACTGTATGGAAATTGAGAAGGACACTCATTTATGTACAATGAAACAGCCTATTTATAAAATGAGGTCTGGCGAAAGTCTCTGTATGAAAAGTCATCTTTCCAATCAATGTCTAATCTCGACCTTAGCCTGCGTAGATTTCTGGAACGAGTTGAATACAAGAAACACTTACCTGTATTTCTGTTGCGGTCATTGCTCTGTACGTATCATGTGCGGGAATCAAATAACAAATTTAGGGGTTTTTATCCTTTCGGATATGACAACCCCATTGTAACAATTTTAACTTACATTAATTAACATAATTATATATACAATCTTAAACTTACATCATAGAGGAGTCATTGCGGGCTTAGTCATGTGACAGAGTATCTTTGCTCCATTAGATGTAGGTGCAGACAGAATCATTTGGGGGATTCCTATGTCACATGGGTTTAGCTCCAATACCTCCACGAGAATTTCTCTATCCCTACGGTTTTTGACACATTCCATCAGAACATGTTGTACATCTTCCTCTACCCCACACATTACAATTTGGAGAATCAGTTTTGTTCATTAAATATGCAAATTTGTTTGATAGAATGTGCCCTGATCTTGATCTTAATATTAACTTACTAAATCTCTATAAAAATTACATCCTGTAAACCATGGTGTACGAAGTGGCTCAGATTGGATAGACTTATACCAAATTCCTTTGTCCCTAGATATTTTATTGAAATGCTCTTTCCATTTGTAAAAGGTAAGTGTATTGAATTTGTGTAATATTTCCGCATAATCTGGTGGTACATTAATTTCGATTCCGTTTGAGCACCCTTCTTTAGCCAAGTTGTCTGCCACTTCGTTACCATATACTCCAACATGAGAGGGAATCCATTGCAAGTTTAGAGCCCTATCCTTTCTTTGTAGTTGTAGTATCTTTTCAAGTATCACATAGGCTATCGAAACACCTCTGGCACCAGAGGCGCATCGAGCCAATTGTTGCAATGCACTCTTGCTGTCTGATATAATTACAGTATTATTCCAATTCTTATCAATCACAAATGATAGGGCTTCTGAAATTGCAACGAGTTCCGCCGACATTATAGTTAATTCAGTCTCAATATTAAAACAAGCTTTATGTTGCACAGACACTACATAATAGGCTGCTCCCAGAGTATTATCTTTCTTTGAACCATCTGTAAAGATTTTATGCCAGTTCGCATATTTTTTGTTTAATTCATCAATTACATTATATTTTAATGAATTGTATTCATACTCTGCTTTACCCTTCGATATACAATCTAGGCCTATGTTTATTATATCTTTGATGTTTATATAAGTTACCCATGTGTTTAATGAGAACATTAGTAAAGGATAAGTACAATGAACTTTATATACTTTAGTTTCTTCGTATGTAGACGCAAGCAAGGGCTTCTTTTTTCTCTGCCAATACCCAGTATGACACAAGGTGCTAAGTTTACATAAAAGATCAACATTTACATTGTTGTGCCATGATTTACTCTTTAAGCAAAATTTGTATGCAAGGTATTGTCTCCTTATGAAAAGTGGTGGTAAACCAAGTTCACTTTCCATAACGTGGATTGGGGTGCTTTTAATAAAACCACCGATAATCCGTAAGGCCTGGTTCTGTACTTTATCTAACTTAGAAATCTGAGCTGTGGAGCTGTTATCATATAAGAAACTCGCATAGTTAATTCTACTCCGTATCAAAGAAATGTAAAGTCTTCTGACGTGTTTCTGATGTACCCCCCAAGTGGACCCCAATAAAACTTTTAACAAATTTAATGCTTTTGAAGTTCTTTCAGCAATTTCGTTGATATGCTTACTCCAAGTGAGACCTTGATCTAACCACATACCTAGGTATTTAATGCACTTTGATCTTGGCACGGAATAATTTCCTACAGTAATATTAGGTACTATTCTTCTAGATCCTCGGCTAAATACACAATATTTTGATTTCGTTAAAGACAATTGTAGTCCTATATCTTCCAATAATATTTTGATCATTTGTAAAGCTGATTAAATTTTTATTTTACACTGTGTCAGATTTTTGTTGCTTACATTTACTACAAAGTCATCTGCGTATTGAGATATCATGACGTTCTTAATTTGATGACATACTTTGTACGTTACTATATTAAATAAAAGAGGTGAAATAGGGTCACCCTTTTTTTTTTTTTTTTTAACGTGTGGAAACCCCCTCGGGGCGTCACCCCACCGGGGTTTACGGTGGGGTGGTGTGTCGAATCGGACCGACTAAAACCACACGGTGTGCCACTCTGCGCCTGTAATAGGAGGGATCCGGGAACTGCTGTTATTAGGACCTCCGAACCCCTCCTAGCGCCTGCCCGCAGCGATGCGGGCACCACCTTCAGGTACATTCTCTATTAAGGCGACGTCCGGCACACGCGGACGTCGCCTCCTCGCGGCTGGCCGTTATGGCAGGTGGAGGGGAAAAACCGTCCCCTCCACCCGCGGCCACACTCAGGGCGGATTGGGTCCGAGTGGTGGCTGTCCTCCCGGGCCCTCTCCGCCGCCTCCTTTTGCGGGATGACGTCTTCGCAGAAGGATGCGACCGCGGTAAAACATCTGTCGCTACCGGCCATGGAGCGTATGACGGCCGGTAGCGAGAGATCCAGCAACACAATGGGCCTGTAGGCCGCGACCGAATCGGCAGGCCGTCCCGGCTTCCTCAATAGGACCAGCTTCCCGCTCTTCCAGCACTCAGGAAAACGTCCGGACACCAAGCTGGCGTCGAACACCATCCTGAGGCGGTCTGCCATGAGGTGAAGGGCTAGGGCCAGTACTCGGGGCGGTATCCCGTCCGGCCCAAGGGCGGTGTTCTTGGAACGGATCCGTAGAACAGCCGCCCCTACCTCCGAATCCCGGACGGGCGGAACATCATCCACGTTCTCTCCGTCGTCGACGGCCAAGGTAACCATCGACGGGGGTGTGTGTTCCACCCGTTGCGGGAATAGGTCCTCCACCACTTCCTGCAGGAAGCTGGGCTGGAGAGTCTCCGCGATATGGGCGACCCCAGGGGTCACGATCGAGACCCTCCAGCATCTCCTTTCTCTTTATCTCTTTGGCGCGGCTAATGGCCACCTTCAGAGTTTTCCGCGCCTCTCGGTACTCCTCATGAAGCCGGTCCTCCTCACCGTCTCCACGGTGACGCCACCGACTGCGCGTGTAGGACCTCCGGACACGTGTACAGGCCGCACGGAGGTCCGCCAGCTCTTGGGACCACCAGTTGACCTCCTTCCTTGGAGGCCGTCTACCTCGGATACGGGGCATGGCCGCATCGCATATCTGCGCTATTGAATCGTGAAAGCGACCAGCCCCCATGTCGACCTCCTCGGTCGGAGCCTGAGGAGACAGCCAAGAGTGAATTATGGCTGCCTCCTCTAGTAGGTCCCTGTTCAGCCTGGCAATAGCCCACCGCGGAAAGCGGGATAAACGCCGCGCCACGTGACCCCTACTGGGGTCCTGGGTCCGGGAGAGCTCAAATCGAATATAAAGATGGTCCGAGAGCGTCTCAACCTCTTCCAGGACACGCCAGTTCCTTACTCGTGAGGCGAGGGCAGGAGGAGCGAACAAAAGGTCCACTATCGACCCCCCCCCTGCTGTCGCACGCACGTGTTGGTGGAGCCTCTGTTTAGAAGACAGAGGCCCACCGAGGCCGCCCACTCCTCTACGGCCTCGCCCCTTGCGTCCGTCCCGGGGGAACCCCACGCAGTGGATTTTGCGTTAAAGTCCCCCAGAACAAGGAAGTGCCCAGACGCTAGTCGTCGCATCGAGGTCTCCAAGTTGTTGAGGAAGACCTCGAAGTCGCTCAAACTCCGGTTGGGGGAGAAATAAACACCATATATGGTGATCCCCCCCCCCACTCGGCGGCAACATATCCAGTGCCCTTGTCTCTTAGCGACAAGGGCGGGGAATGAGCCGCCGTGGAGCCGACGACTGCCACGGAGCCGTCCCGGTCACCCAACCAATTTGGATGGGGAGGAACGTAATAGGGCTCCGCGGCTACGGCCACACCGATCGACCACTGTGCCATGGTTTGTAGGAAGAGATCACTAACTGAGGGTAGTTCTCAAGTACACATTAAAAACTTTAAGCTCTATTTGAAATTATAATTAAAATTGTTTTTAGTGCTGATTAAACACATTTAATGAATTATTTCACTAACTGAGATTACCTTCTGCCGGTGAAAGTGTTATTTCCACACATTAGCTTATTATCTGCCATACAAATACATACAATGGAGTCCTTACTGAAGACCATCGCTGACATGAATGTGTAACACTCGTATGTTTAACACTCGCATGGCAGAATTTGAATCAAGTGACAAGCTTCAAAAGGAAGCCAGTTCATCTGCATCACCCGCCAAACTTGCAACAGAGTTTGCAACTTTCAAAAAGTTTGTCCTCGAAGCTCTGAATAACATCCAACAGCAGGTATAAATATTGGCTCAGTCTGCAGACAACATGGAGATGCGCAGCAGGAGGAAGATGCTGCTTCATGGTGTGCCCGAGGAGAAGAGTGAAGACACTGCATTGGTGGCTGGTAGGGTCTTCAGTGAACAGTGTAAGGTGAGCGGTTTAACTACAAATAGCATTAAAAGGAGTCAAAGGGTGGGACGGGTTTCATCGTCATCTAGTAAGCCCAGGCCCATACTTGTAAAATTTCAACAAGTCGCTACCAGAGATTCTGTATGGTTCGCTAAAACGAACTTGAAGGGCACTGGGGTAACCATATCAGAGTTCCTAACTAAATCCAGACATGATCTCTTCATGTCTGCACGTCAGAGGTTCGGCATAACTAAATGTTGGACCCGAGAAGGTATTATTCACATTGCGGGTCCTGGCGATAAAAGGCATCGCATAACAACACTTGGTGAACTGGACGCTATCGATGATGATGTGGTGAAGCCAGTAGCTGCTGCCAAAACAACAGTGAGCAAGACCAGGCGTGCCGCTAAAAAATAATAGTATTGTATTTGTTTTGGTCACCCAACTGTTTGCGATTGTGTGTTTGCTTAGTTTGTCACATAATATTCACTTCAACCGAAGGGACCTTCACACTGTATATTTACTGTACCTACGTCATATATTGGTTGATTGCATACCCTATTTTCTATTAATTTTCTAAAATATGTAATTGTTAAGATCACAAGCATAGAGGAATATTGTGGTACGTCAAACTAAGCTGTCATTTGTGACAACAGGATTGCGTTCCGGTTCATATCTTTTAATAGATTTCACATGATTTGGATACCAGCCTTTTAGAATTACAATTACCTACTTCCTATTTATTTCTAAACTAGTGTTTCTATTTTTATTTTCAGTTTAAAAATATTTGGACGCAATCTTGAATTAGTTCTATGATGCTACATTAAGCAAACTTTTCTTTTATTAATCTGTTTATTATTATAAAAACATACAGCCGCCAGACGGATAAATTGGAGAATTTTAGTAATATTTTATACAACTTAAACGTATTTTTCTTTTTATTTTATTTTTTAATATTTATATATTAATTAACTTATTTAAATTAAACCTTTCTTTTCGTTCTTTATATAAATAATATATACTAATGACGTCACACGTCACTAATAGTGACACTGACGAATATTTTTCGGTATCCAGTGACGATGCTAGTTTCGTTAGTGTTCCTTCACTGGCAGACACTATCTCGAATCAATTCTCTGATGTCCCAAGGAATTTCAATGTCGTTCATATAAATGCCCAAAGCATTCCGGCACATTTCTCCGAAATGCTGACAACCTTCGACTGTACGAATGTCCACGCAATTCTCGTATCAGAATCGTGGCTAAAGCCTCTCCACGGTATCGTACTCATTACCAGGTTTTCAGCTGGTAAGGAATGATCGTATTTGTGGACGTGGCGGTGGAGTTGCCATGTATATCCGATCTCACATTCCTTTCTCCATAGTAAATATGCCATATGCCATGTCTATGCCATAGTAAATATGCCATATAGTAAATAAATAATAAATCATCTCAGCCCCCCCCAAATGCTAGCGAGCATTTATTCATTGAAATCTCACTCCAAAACACAAAACTACTTCTCGGTGTATATTATAGTCCCTCCTTACGAGTAGACTATTTTTCTTCACTTGAAGTTCTGTTAGAAAACCTAACCCCCTCGTACAGTCATACTATAGTCATGGGTGACTTTAACACCTGTTTATTGAAAAACGATTCTCGTTCTGCCACCCTTCGATCTGTTATTAAATACAGCAATCTTTCGATTCTTTCACTTAATCCTACACACAATTTGCCTAACCGTAATTCATCTCTCTTAGACCTCATCCTTGTATCCTCTGTAGAGCACGTGGCTAAACATGGCCAGTGCTCCGAAGATTCGTTTTCCTATCATGATCTTCTCTTTCTATCCTATATCATTCGTACTCCGTAAATAATCTCACACCGTAATTTTCGAAATATGAATGTCGAAAATCTTCGCAGAGATGCTGACAACATCGACTGGAGTTCACTTTTTAACTCTCAATGTGTTGACGAAAAAACAGACATTTTTACAAATAATTTAATGTACTTGTACGACAAGCATGCGCCGATGCGACAAATAAAGGTAAAACATCTCCCTGCACCTTGGCTTACTGGCGAAATAAAGGAGA
The DNA here is from genome assembly GCA_902825455.1 of Arctia plantaginis. Classification (NCBI taxonomy): domain Eukaryota; kingdom Metazoa; phylum Arthropoda; class Insecta; order Lepidoptera; family Erebidae; genus Arctia; species Arctia plantaginis. Next base: position 258,365 of record CADEBD010000376.1, on the reverse strand, counting down.
TACAGAGAAAGAAAGTAAGAGCTCAATCGAAGTATAAAAGTCACCCTACAGCATCAAACTGGGCAAAATTTGTGCTTCTTAGAAATCACTGGAATAAGATGTGTAGGAACGCTCAGCGCCGACATATCCACAAATCGGTTGAAAACGGTGACCCAGTTAAGGTCTGGAAGTTTCTTAAGTCGTTGGGAATCGGCAATTCACGTCCAAATTGTGCTTCAAAAGATATTGATATTGATTTCCTGAATTCATATTTTTCTGCTGCTTCCGTTTACAGAGCGGCTACCAAGACTACGACGCTGAATTATCTTTCTTCTCTGCCGATTCCTGACTGTTCCCCATTCTTTTTTAGTCAATTTGCTGCATGTGATGTAAGGAAGAGCATTATGTCAATAACTTCTACTGTAGTAGGAAGCGACAGTATCAGCCGTAAAATGGTTCTTCCTATCCTGGATGAGATCCTACCTGTAATTAGCCATATTCTCAACTATTCCATATCCGTCAACGTTTTTCCATCTGCATGGAAAATGGCTCAAATTATTCCTCTGCCCAAGAAATGTAATCCGTCCTCCTTTTCAGATTACCGTCCCATATCTATCCTTCCTTTTCTTTCCAAAGTCCTCGAGCGTCTCATTCACACACAGTTAACTTCATTTCTTTCAAGAAATTGTCTCCTCAATCCTTTCCAGTCAGGTTTCCGTCCAGGTCATAGCACTACAACAGCTCTAGTCCATATTACGGACGATGTTAGGTCAGGCATGGACGAAGGAAAGCTAACGGTCTTTGCTTTACTTGACTTCAGCAACGCCTTCAACACTGTGGATTTTGATGTCTTGCTGGGTACATTGTGCTCTCTTAACATATCTCCATCGGCAATTGACTGGTTTCGTAGTTACCTGTACGGTCGCCAGCAGCGTGTTTGTACTGAAAACGTTTATTCTTCTTGGCTCACAACATCTGCGGGCGTACCTCAGGGCGGCGTGTTATCACCTTTACTTTTCGCAGTTTTTATTAACTCAATCACAAATCAATTACTGTCTTCCTACCATCTTTACGCAGATGATCTCCAAATCTACTCACAAGCTACTCCAGATAATTTAACAAAAGCAGTGGATGCCATAAATAGAGACATAATGCAAATATGTAACTGGAGTAGGGAGTATGGCCTAAGCGTAAACCCCACAAAAACACAGGTGATTATTGTAGGTAGTCCCAGGCTACAAGGTAAAATAAACTTTCAGCAAATACCATTTGTTTGTTGCAATGGCTCGGTTGTACCTTACAGTGAAAAGGTAAAAAACTTGGGGATCCACATGGATAGGTACCTATCCTGGGGCCCCCAGGTTGGAGAAGTTAGCCGAAAACTATTTGCAGCGGCAGGATCTCTGCGAAGGCTACGGAACTTCCTTCCCACCTATACTAAAATTGCGCTCGCACAATCTCTTCTTCTTCCTATCCTTGACTATGGCGATGTCAGCTATTTGGATCTCACCGAAGACCAACTGAATAAACTTGAGCGACTCCAAAACCTATGTATTAGATTCATATTTGGATTACGCAAATATGATCACATCTCAGAGTATCGTTTTAAACTCAAGTGGCTACCAATACGCTTTCGCCGGAATCTTCATATTCTTTCTGTTTTATACAGTGTTCTGTTTCATCCTCGCACACCCTCTTATCTCAAAGAACGTTTTCAGTTCTTACACAACACACATTGCAGGGACCTAAGGTCATCGGAGAATTTAAAACTAAAAATGCCGCAACATTCCACCCAGTTTGCTGACAAATCTTTTACTGTGCAAGCAGTAAGACTTTGGAACAACTTGCCTTTGACAATCCGGCAAGCTAAAACCTTGCCCGCTTTCAAAAAGCTAGTGAAGGATTTTTATCTGACATTATAAATACTGTTGGTTTCTTTATATATGGTATATGTTTCGGACAGCATATATATATGTTGTGTGTATGTCTATTGAATATGTATATATATGTATATATAAATATGTATATGTATATTTATAAATTTTGTTTATGTATGTGTGTATGTATGTATGTATGTGTATTTATCTATGTGTAGTGTGAACAGGTGTTTATTGTGTATGAATGCTTTTGTTTATATTTTAAATATTCACGTGATATGCGTTATGTGTATGTAAACTACCCAACTTTTAAATAATAAATATCCGTATCAAGGTTGTCTGGAAGAGATCGCCGTGAGCGATAAGACCGCCGATTGTTAAGTCTATATATTTGTAATGTCTTATGTGCTAATTTGTAAACAATAAAGATATAAATAAATAAATAAAATAAGAGATCCTGGGCCGCGGCACAGTGGTTGAGGTTCGTCTTTACGAGGAGGTTGGAGACTTGGTCCATTACTGGATTGTCTCTACAACCTCCTCCATGGGCGATGATGTCGACGCACGAACGAAGCCGGAGGTAGCCTGGGTCGACTGGCTAGGCCCCGACGTCTGCCGAGAATTGCGGGGAGGCTTGCAGCCTCTCTGCCCCATCTGGTGATTGGCGGGCTTATTGCCCGCCGCACACGCTGGGAAGTGAGGGGCGGCAGAGCATTCTACCGCCTTATGCCCCGGTTGACCGCAGCGGAAACACAGTCCGCCGCAGTCAAAACAGCTATCGCACTTAATGCGAGTGTGTCCCGTGGCCAGGCATTTGAAACACCTCATCGGTTCGCCGCCAGAACTGTGACTCTGGCGTTCACGAAACCGATGAGAATCTTGCCAGCGTCGCCCAAAATTTTGGCCAACGCCACGGGAGAACTGACCCACACTGCACCAAGGCCCCCTGGACCGGGCGGATGGTGCCGACCTTGATGTTTTCCGCGTTGCATCCCGTCTTCTCTCGCATTGCAACGCGGACATCCTCGGCCGTTACGGAGTCGTCCAGGCCCGAGATGCGCAGCTCTGCGCACTTATTAGGCCTGGCGATCTTTACACCATCCGTAGCTGCAAACAGTCCCTGCAGCTTTTCAGCAAATTTGTCCGCCGTCTTTGCGCCTTCAGCCCCTGGGAACTCGAGGACTCGAGCTCCCGTCTGGGCGAGGCGCATTCTGACACCTACCGTCCCAAAATCTTGTACGAGACTGTCCCGGGCCTTTTTAAAGACGGCCGCGTAGGACAGCCCATCGTTAGCCGCCTCCGGTAATACGGTGGCGGCTAACCGTCAAGCCACCGTCTGATGAAGCAGCGGACCGGGAACGAAGACGCTCCGATGTTCTTCGGCTCCCAGCAGTCAGTCTACAACAGACTACTACTGGGAGCCTCACCGAGATGGGTGTTCTTGACACCACCTCGCCTTCAGTGGACGCCAAGTCCACTCCACCACTCTTCTTCTTCTCCTTCCTTCCCACCGTTTCGTTGTCCTTTTGGCTTGCCTGTTTCGTTGTTTGTTTGTTTAGTCCTTTTACTTTGTTTGTTTCTGATTCAGTATCCATAATATTCCCACGAGTGGGGGAGAAGTAAAGGTCCACCCGGGCAGAGATCCCCCAATACCCGGGTAAGCGTAAATTTATGCCCAACCGAGGGGTCCGCAAGTGCCTGGGAGTGCGCTTACGACTGAACTAACCATCAGCCATGCATCCCCTGGCCACGCACCAGAACACGGGATTCGGGGAATTTTTTAGAGAGGTTTTCTTCCTCGCGGTCCGGGCGTTTAAGCCAAGACCCTAGCCCCCGATCAGAGCCGTGAGACTTGACCACAGCGCTCTTCTCGGGATTACGATATGCCGACGGTGACAGGGAGACTACGTCCCCCTGCCTGCTCGGTGGTAGTGTCAGTACATGCCGAGCCCGTCCTCCTTTCTCCACCGCTATCAGCGGAGAAACTGGCCCCTACAGGCCCCACCTTCTGGTTTTTTATCGAGGTTTCCTCCTCCATGCTCCGAAGAGCGAAGAGCCAGCAGGGCAACCGGCAGACACGCCCACCCTGCTGGACCAGGCCTTGCCCGAGAGCCGATAAACGGCTTCCTCTTCTGCTAGAATATTAGCCGCTGGCGATAATCCTCTCCTCCAAGTGTACAAGGAGAAAACAGTGCCATCGCCAGCGTTTCCAGGGTGCACCACGGGGAGGTTTTCTAGCGTAGCACCCCGAATAGGGTCACCCTTTTTTTTTTTTTTTTTTAACGTGTGGAAATAGTCTTTTATTTTAAAGTCAAATTTGTACTTAACTTCATTCCTGTCATTGCCTCTAATTTGATCGCAATTTATATTTCTCGTTTCCTCAGCCGAAGGAATCATCCTCCAATAACATTGTTTTTTTCTTTGCTTTCTTCTTATTCTTTTTCTTCTGTGTAGGATTGGTATCTGTCCCAATTATATTTTGGGTAATGCTTTTCGCTCTATCTGGTATGTTTTGTGCTCCATTATTCTTCCTCACCACAGTACTATACGTTTCATGACATATTTCAGAGCATTCTGTTATCATTTCAGATGTATCTTGATTATGTTCTTAATCTTGATTTACTAGTTGTTGTGTTTCTTCTTTTTTATTAGTTATGAATTTTTGTAAAGCTTTTCTATATGTGACATTTTCCTTGGCCATAGTCTCTCGAATATTTTTTTCTTTAAGATATCTAGGACATTGTTTATCCAATACGAAGTGTGGACCATTACAATTTAAGCATTTGTAATCTCTTACTTCACAATTATCATAATTTGCCGCCACATTTCGGGCATATTATTCTTTTAGACGGACAAAATTTCAAAAAATGACCAAACTGCCAACGTCGGGAACACTGGGTCACTGGAAATACAAACGGGTCTACTGGAAATCGGCAACTGTATGCATGTACATAACGCACCTTCAGAACAAAAACGCCATAATTAAAAAAAAACGAGAATTGAGTAGTAGTCCGCATAAAATGACTTTAAACGAAATTCTCAACGTTACAATAGTTCAAATATAGCCATATTCGGGCGGGAACAGGACAAAAGTGTTATAACGGTCTCTTTCTTACGTGGCAAAATGCGAGGCCTCATCGGGGTTGAAACGACGCAGTTAGTATTATGTTTGCATCGCTAAGTGCAGAACGTCGCCGAGTCAGTCGTCTAGTGACCGAAAGCTTATTATGTCGTTTTCATTCCAAAACAATTGGTAAGTTCTCTTTCGATTGTTAATATGAAAACGACCACTTTAGCTTTGCGATTGTTTTGTTCCGATTTATAAAGTAAAATTAGTGGCTAATTCAGATTTGTCGCATTTTAGTATTAAAGTCATCTATAATTCCGATAACGGATTTATGTCGTTTTAATAATAACTTACGATTAATATTTGATACTAAATTTGACCTATTAGAAATCGAGTCGTTTCTTTATTCATCAAATTATTTTTATTTGTGTCTCATTGATTATTAGACCATTTATTTATTTTTTTCTAGATAAAAGAGAAGACGCATCGGTTAATGTGCCACTACACAATTACTAATTTAGCAAGGTTTTAAGAAAAGGTCAATAAATTAAAATTATAAAATGAAAAGGAGAAAGGATATTATAATGGATAATGCATTAAGAAACGTGAAAAATTACAAAGCCAATGAATCCAAGGTATGTCGTATGAACAAAATATACTTAGTTGCAAATCTTGAAATTAAAATACTTAATCCTGTGCAAATTATAATTTTAACTGCCACGGTTTTTGTTTCATTAGAAACTATCAGATAGCAAAAAATTAAGAGAAATTGTCCGTAAAATCAACTGAAATTAGATATTTTCCAAAAGAAAAGACTCAATAGTTGTGATGTCATGAGTCAGATTGAAATAGTAAGCAATATTTGCCAGCCATTGGAAACAGTTTGACCTTGAGAACGCTTTTATTTCCTTATAATGTTTTATACTTATTATAGATTAACAATTTATCTTCTGCCACGAATCGCCGGCGACTGAAATGAAAAACCAAAAAGAAAACTCAAATCCAAATTCTGCAGTTAGTAAACAATCACTGATTAAAATCACAAAGAACGACAATATTTCTGGCAATTATCACTGTAAAATTGTAAGTGAAACATTATTTTCATCTAGCTAAACAAACTTACCAACCACAGAAAGCTATAGTTGGTTTTATGATTTCAGGATTCTTCAATCAAAAATGATATGGTAGAGAACTTGTCTTTAAATTCCTCATCGTTTATTGAAAACTCCCCACAGTGTACACAGACTGATAACATCAACATTTTTACCTTGACTCATTCTATAGAAACGGTAAGTGAGAGCTATGTCTCTAAACTATAATTAATTCTATCATTGTGTATCAGTCAGTCGAGTTTGCCCCCTCTTCCATAAAAAAAGAGTGTACTTACCATATTAATCTACTTTACTTACCTAACGCTTTGGTCCTTTTTTCAGCAGCAATATGACACTTTAGATAAAGAGTCAATTCTTAATCAACACACACCCACCAGAAAACCTGTTTAGGGTAGGAGAGTATCCTCTTCGTAATCACCTCTCATATTAATGTGGATGGCGCGAGTACTAGCCAATTAGCTACAAGAAGTGGCAGAGCTATTTCCAAATCAAATTATTTCGCATCTCCTATCAATGGTCCTGAAAGTGACCCGGATCTAAGCGACGATGATCCCATCTTTCAAGATCCCAAAGACATTTGTCGTCACAGAAGTTTGTCCTCGTCTTCAACAGACTCAAAACCTGAAACACTCGAAAATGACACACAACAACCTCAACCACGAAAGTCAAGAAAAAGGCAGCGCAATCCAGCGTCTTGGAAACAAAACATTACTAAGGGATTGCGCAATAAAGGAAAACCTTACAAGTCTTTATCAAAATCTAAAAAAGAAGTCCCTGCTCGTTGTATGAAAAACGCATGTGCTCCATGTCGATTAAAATGCCCTGACCAAATTAATGAATCCCAAAGAACTGCGATTTTTTAATCATATTGGAACCTTGCAAGCATAGAATTTAAAAGATCCTTCATTAGTTCTTGCATGATGGAAGTCAAACCGAAGTATAAATATACCAATGCTGAAAAGCCCAGAGCCAAAGCCCAGAGCACCAAACAGTGCGTTTTTATTTACTGTAAGTGATAAAAAAATTCGAATTTGCTAAACATTTTTTATAAACACTTTGGATATAACCGAAAGACAGATAAGAACTACAAAAGCAAAAAATAAGTGAAAACGGATTTATAGCTGAAGATCGAAGAGGAAAGCACATTAACAGGAAGAAAATCGACGAGACTATTATAAAAGATATTGAAAACCACATAAATTCAATCCCAAGGGAGAATCACACTACCTAAGAGCCTGCACATCTAGGGAGTACATTGAAGGAGGCAGGACTATAAAAGATCTTTGGAGAGACTTCTCAGAAGCAAGAGATCCAAATAAACCCAAAGTAGAGTACTGGCTATATAATCATATTTTTAATAATAATTTCAATTTAGGATTCTTTCAGCCTAAAAAAGATCGTTGTGATCTATGTTTGGAGTATGAAATAGCATCTATGGATCACAAAGTGAAGTTGAAGGAAAAATACGAAGGTCATTTGAAAGTGAAAGACCTTTGTCGGCTTGAAAAGAAGAACGACCGGAGAAATATTGGTGAAGAAAATATTTGTACCGTATATGATTTGCAGGCAGTCATGCAATGCCCTTTAGGAGTCTCAAGTTCTTTTTATTATATATCGAAACTCAACTGCCTTAATTTTACCATGACAGAGCTGGCTAAGAAATCTGACAAAGACATAAATAAAAGACAGGAAGTTGAAGGAAACCATGAACAAGACAGTACTAAAGAAGAAACTATAGGCGCTTATGGGGATATTTTTAATTACTTTTGGGATGAAAGGCAAGGAAAAAGAGGGGCAAACGAAATAGGATCGTGCATATTGGAATATCTAAACAATATCAGTATAAAATATCCTAATAAACAACTGAATATAATATTTTTTTCAGATAATTGCTGTGGGCAGAATAAAAACAGGTTTATTGCTTTACTCGTATATTGTGTCTAAATTTCAAAATATAATGAGTATAACTCACAAATTTCTCATTCGCGGCCACACACAGAACGAAGGTGATAACGTCCATAGCCTAATAGAAAAGGAAGTGAAAAAAAACCTTAAATCTGGACCAATTTACACATCTCATCAGTACGTTGCCTTGATAAAAAATGCTAAAAAGACGGGAAAACCTTTTAAGGTGCTGGAACTTTATTATGACTTTTTTGTTGATTTAAAAACCCTACATGACCAGTGGGGTTATAATTTTTAATGAAGACTATGAGCGTAATTTGGTGTCTTGGAACGATATAAAGATATTAAGATTTGTAAAAGACGAACCTTTTGTATTTTTCTTTAGAACTTCTTACACGCATGAAAATTTTAAACGTGTGAACATGAGAAATAAACGAAAACGAATGCCTAACATTGAAAATGTTGGCTCAATACCAAAAGCATACACAAATAAAATAGAACTAAGTGAAAATAAAAAGAAGGGATTAAACGAATTACTGCGGAAAAATTTAATATAGATAGTTCAACTCAGTTGTGCGCGCGGCCCTATGTGTGCGTGGGCTTGTAAATATACAACTTTCATTCGTGTGGCAGTCGTCGTCCGACTGCAGTAGTTGGTGAGTAAATTTATTTTCTTTCTAAAAGTGGGTAGGAGGTATCCTTTGTTTATATTGATTTTTCTCTGCGTGTTATTTATTTTTAAACCTGTTCCTTTTGAAATTGTTGTTTGGTGTGTCTTTGTTTGGCTATGTCGGTCGTTAGCGAGTTGCCGGACCCCGGCGGTACAAGTGAATTTCTAACACCAACCGGGAAAAGGACATTTATGGAAATGTCACCTACGGGTTTCTCGCCGAAAGACAGTAGCCGTAGGCGCGTTATTAATTCGGACTTAAGTGGTAATGTTTCGTCTCCTACTGGTCGTGATAACTGTGGGGAGTACAACTACTGTGACTTAGTATCACAGGCCACTGATTATTTGGCAAAAATTAATGAATTAGTTAATGATCAGGGATCTCGGATGAATGTAGGTTATTACCTACATTCATCCATACCATAATAATAATAATATAATAATATATCGTTTATTTTCTCACCAAAACCAAAATACATACAATGAAAATACGATTACGCTATAACATTTGACAATTTCGGTAGTGGATAGCTGGTGCCTGAGGTAGGTATAAAAACCTGTGTTACAGGACACCAGGTCCCCACTCGGACCTCGTCTTGACAATTCAAAATACCTTTGTGAGGTGGTTACAATATAGTTGTGCAAGAGTACAAAATTTAAGAAAAAAAAGAAAAAGAAACGAGCGGGAGTAGTAATAATTATAACATTAACAAAAACAGGGTGTGTGTGTGTGTGTGTGTATGTGTGTGTGTTAGTGTGTGTGTGTTTATGTATGTTTGTGTTTGCAGTGAGATTGGAGTTGTGAAGGAGTATATGCGTTATGTCTGCAAGCCCTACGACATGGTCTTGGGATCGGATCAGTCATATGACATATCCACTAGACTTACATATGTGCGCACCCCAGTTTCTGTAAGATTTATGTACAATGCATGTGTTAGTGTTTGATATGGAATGGATGCGCCAGTGTGTCACTGCAAGATCATTAATAGGTCCTCCGTCTCTTTATATGATTGCTTTAAGAGCCATTCTGAGATGATGGCTTTACATTGGTACGTATTAAGACTATGTAGGGACAAAATTTTGTGCAACTTTTTATACAAGTAGGGCCCTAGAAAAATAAAGAACCTACGGCTAAATGAACTTTTAACATGCAATGATGCGACCTCCAAACGATTACGGCGAGTATTATCAGAGGTGTAATAAGTTTGAGAGTGCTGTCTGAGAACGGTAGCTTTCACAAACAGTTGCCTCACTGTGAGAACTTGGCAAATTTCATAAAGCCTTTTAGTAGGGTACAGCCGAGGCTTGAAACAGCAAACCTTTAACACAGCTCTTTGGGCACGTTCAATCTGCAAGGTGTGAGATTTAGCTGCACCCCCCCATGTGGTAATGCAATAATTTAAGATAGATTGACATAGACCTGTATAGACCATTTTCATTACATGAGCATCAGCAGAGTGTCGAAGTTCTTTAAACATATAGATAAGTTTGCGTACTCTACTTGAGATATAACTAATATGATTTTTGAAAGTTAGGTTATTATCAATATAGATACCTAGATGTTTAATAGAAGTAACTTTTTCTATGAAATAAGAGTCACTACAAGGAGCATTATCAGGTAGGTTAAAGGTTATTTGTAGGGAAGTATCTAACGTATTAGGGGATCGGATAGAGAAGTCAACTACTTTGGTTTTGGTATTGTTTATCGTGAGTAGATTATTTCTTAGCCAATTATTAACCACATCGAAACCCTTTTGAGCGAAACGGTATGTATCCCTCCAATCATCTGATGAGAAAACCAGTGCAGTATCATCAGCATACGCGAAAATTGCTCCCTGGTCAAGTCCAATATTGCACAAATCATTTATATAAACCAGAAATAAACTTGGGCCCAGAATGCTCCCTTGGGGCACGCCGTAGGTTATGGGCGTTTCAGTACTAGTACAAGAACCGATTTTTACTAACTGTGATCTGCCCGTCAGATAACTACGAAACAGAGACAGTTGAGTCCCTCTAATACCTAAAGATTCAAGCCTATTCACAAGTATTTTGTCGAGACCGTGTCGAAAGCCTTTGCGAGATCTAAAAATAATGCAACGCATTTCTGACCCTTGTCAAGTTTTCTGACTATAGAGTCCACCAGATTGTGTACAGCATCTTCGGAGGATAGATTCTTTCTAAAACCAAATTGGTTAACAGATAGTAGGTTACGATTTTCTAAATAATTAATAAGCCTAGAGTTAATAATTTTTTCTAAAATTTTTGACATTGCTGGTAGTACCGAAATGGGTCTATAGTTTTCCACACAGCCTCGATCGCCTGATTTGTGAATTGGATGGAGGAGCGCTCTCTTAAAGGACACCGGAAATTTGCCTGTTGTAATGCTCAGATTGAAAATATATGTGAGTGGGGTAACGAGAATGGTCCTGTATTTCTTTAAAAAGCCGGATGATATACCGTCCCATCCTACTGCACATTTGATTTTTAGAGACATAATCAACCGTTCCACCTCACATTCGTCAGTTTCAAGTAGGACAAAAGATTCCTTGGAGTTGAATTGGACGTTAGTAGAAGAAGAGGAAGAATCTCTGTGTATGCTCTCTGCAAGTTGCCTACCTATACCTGCGAAATAGGTGTTTAATGCTGTTTATTGACTGCTGATAATCTTTACCAGTCTCAATTAGGTCTATCGCGCTTGATTTAGGAATACTTCTATTAGTGGCAGTTCGAATCACCTGCCATAATTGCTTACAGTTGTTGCCAGCTTTCTTAAATCCAACCTCTCGTAATCTCTTTTAAGCCTTTCTTAATATATTTGTGCAGTAATTGCGGTATCGTTTATAACTAATAGACAATATTTCATTCGTTGGTTGTTTTTTTATTTTTTTGTATAAGTTATCCCTATGTCGAATACACTTGAGTAGCCCCGGGGTAATCCATGGTTTAATAGGGCGTCGCCTACGAGACAACTTGAAAATTTTTGTATTTCGCGCTAAGGCAGAGAGAATAGGCTCAATGAATAGTTTCATTGCTAAATCGGGATCTTTAGCTTCATAGACAGACGCAAAGTTGATGCTACGAAGGTTATCGGAAAGATTGTTTTCATCGATTCTAGTAAACGTGGAACATACTTTATGGGTAGCCAATTTTAGGGACATGGTGAGTAACACTGCGAAGTGATCTGTAACAGTAGTTTCTAATACAAATACTTTACAGGGTAATATGGTCTTCAAGTTTATGTGGTCAAGGCATGTAGAACCGTGAGTTGGAAGGTCGTGCCCCAGGAAAAGACCATATTGAGCAAGAGTATCGAAATAATCAATTATGTACGAAGATACGTGACCTTGGGCAATGTCGATATTAATGTCTCCCACAAGAATAATGTTTCTATAACGTTTAATATTATTAAGAAGGCAGTCCAAGGATTGCAAAAATATAGTAGGGTCTTTAAAGGCGTGTGGTCTATAAATTGCAATTATGGCTAATTCCGAGCCCACAGTGATTAATAAACTACTCGCGTCTGACAGACCCGGTTCACTTACTTTAATATTAGACAAAGTTGACTTAATGTAAACAATGACCCCATCATTTTTGTTATGTACTAATAAAGTTTTGTGTGCGACATACCCGTCGAGTTGGGGAATGTCCGGGTTGCATGAAAGCCAGCATTCAGACAGCACAATAAGGTCCACAGATCTCTCTAGTCTCGTTAATAAAGTCAAGAGTTCCGAGAAATTTGCGTTTACACTACGTATGTTTGCGATAATATATTGATACCACGGATAAAAGGTAGGTAATAGGTTTCTAAAATCGTTCAGATCGCATGTCACGGAGTCACAGAATGAAACACTATCCAAGTTACCCAATAAATCATTAATTGCAGCGAATGTTAATTATAATTACTAAAAGGTGGCAAAAACAGGTGTATAAATTAATAAAAGGATTGCCCGTACCAAGCCGAATACCAGCAGGTGATAAAAATACATATTTGTTGACTAAAGCTAGTTGCTATCGTATTATTTAACAAATAATGCGTACAACTCAGCATGATCATATTATAGTTCGGGCACATTTGATACCCGTCACTCAATAACGCAGACCTGTCGGTATAGTATAGTTTACGAAATAACTTACCGGAACACATCCCACCCATATGTACCCCCAATACATAAGGTGTTTCACTGGACTTAAGCAGAAAAAGAACGATTATAGTAATTAAAGTGTGTACATCTAATATATGTAAGTTATGTGCACCCAATATATAGGGAGTTTCACTAGACTGAAATAGGAAAATGAGCGATTATATTAATTAAAGTAACTTGTAGGTAAATAAACAAACAATTGCAGTCTGACCATATCAACCATCGCATTTGTAGTTGTGTAAATAATGTGAGTAATTTTGGAGGCAATGTACACATGTGTGTCTGTTTAGTTTTTGTGCGTGTGAAATGTAAGTGTTTAGTATTTTAGTATAATTATATAGATTTAACTTAAATATGAAAAATATAAAAGTAAAATGTGGGTAAATATACAAACGACCCGTAACATACAATAGATAAGCGGTCGTACGACTAGAGAGAACGTAAGGCAAGCGGTACACTCAGTCTTACGGTATTGTATTAATGTAAAAAACATGCAATGGAATAAAAATATTTCACCCAGTCATTGTTTCTTTAGAATGGTTAAATCACTTTCCTTTCTAATCACCAATCGTGTATCACCGTCATTCTTCCTCATATAGATATTACCACTTTTATTCCAGCAATATTTATAGTCCAAGGTTTTTGCCGTTTCACGAGCCATGGAATACAATTTTCTGTTTTTATTTGTGAGACTCTCTACGACATAAATCGGTTTTGTGGGACCTGAGAGTCCGATTGTTAGTGAAGATAATTTGTTATTGGGGTGAGTCTGGTTAAATTCTCTTACGCCACTCAATATCCTGTTTTTTAGTCAGAACAGTGGTTAAATCAGTTACAACTATAGAAGTGCCCAACTTAGTGGTAAGTCTAAATATGTCTCTTATCTCGGAAGACTCGATTGAAGTGTTGACTGAACTGCAAGTCTTTTGTACAAGTTCACAGAGGTCTTGTTGTGTCTCATCCTTTACCTGCTGAGGTAGATTGCGGAACTCGATAACTGTGGACTTAAGCTTTTTTTGCATATCCTCTATTTTGTTCTCAAGTGTTATAATGTAGGATAAGTTTTCCGTGCGTTCGCGTTCCATTTCGAGAAGTTTACCTCTAATGTCTTCATATTGTGAAGACATAAACTTAATAGACTTTTCTAGTTCATCACTGGTAGCCTGAATGTTACAATTTTGTTGTTTTAGTTCGGCCATGTCTGCACACAATTTACTTAAGGTGGCATCTTGATCTTTCTTCCAGTTTGTCAGCAATGAAAAGTAACTCCTTCTTTAGCGTAGAATCTTCGGACTTCTGACTATCTTCTTCCTGGGTCTCTTTGGTCTTCGCCCAACAAAGCTCAAAGGAGTTTCAGGATCGAGGTTTGCAATATCACTTTCTGATAATACATGTTGTGAAACATTTGGTTTACCCGGAGGTGTTCTCAATGCTGCCATGGTATATTTATTTTTGTTGAACAATTTAGGTTCACAGTTGCAGTGGTGGATTACTGCGACCGGTTAATGAACAAATTTAAAATAAATCTTATTGAGCGTAACAGAGTGCACACGACTGATCGCTAGCGCGGTCCGGGTGGGAGAGATAAAACGGCGATTATGGATATTACTCAACGAATTACCGGTATTTGTTCTTGTTAGCAATAAAACCCTAGCAACGAAACGAAGTTAGCGAATTTTGGCGACAAATGGAGGGGATCGAACTCAAAAAACGATTTTAAAGTACGCGGCCCAAACTTTAAACTTCGGGTCACCACCCAAAACTGCTCCGTGCCCCGGGACCCTGAAGCGCGCGTTCCCAGGCCTTGTGTATTTCCTTATCCCCACTTACCCCGGAAAAAACCGGG